>JAQGAE010000006.1:0-112423 GCA_034696685.1 Julus scandinavius | reverse complement strand
CTATTGTTGGGTTTATGTTTGCCTCACTGCATGTAGTGCGCACTAATTTATGCATGAACTGACAATCAATTTGCCCTGCCGTCCCATTGTCAGATAATGCAATTTTCGAAGTTCTCTGGTGCTGACCAGACACTTTGGAATAAATAACGTGACGCATAATGGCAACATGATTACAAACAACAATTAAGATGTTTGCATAACCCTGGGCACGATAACAACAAGTATAATTGAACTCAATTACAGTGACTTTGTATGCGCTTGTTGGCAAAGTTGACATGACGGAGTAAACAATTGAGGTAAAACAACAAAATTCCCTTTCGAATTTTTGAAGCTAATTATACATGAATGTGAAATTATAAATTAAGTTAAACAACTTAAAACATGTCATCTTACAAATACAAAGCCAAAACATCCATATTATAATGCCTATCCTAATCTTTCTGGTTAAATATTTAAGATATTCTTTTAGTGCGTCGTTACATAATCTTTCAAATTTACTTGTACGTATAATGTTTTTGCTAAGTATTAGAAGTGAACTAGTTTTTTTGCGCCTTATTTCAAGGCGGTTCCTTTGGAAAATTGCTTCTGTCAACGGGTTTTACTATTGAAACTCTGATCAAGCACAAAATCATCAACAAACAATAGCAAAGCAGTATGTGCCCAATCCATAAAAAACTGCATATTTTTATAAATTGTGGAAGCCATTTTGTAGGGTTGCAAATTCAATTTTTCTTTTGCTCTGTGATCAGTCATGCATGCATCAGTCGTCAGATAAAACGGTAATAACATTATACAACTTTCATATTTTAATGGCATGAATAGCAGGAAGTCTATTGGTTACTTGAGACTTGTAGTTTTTGGCTAAATTTCCACCTGAATTCAGTCAAATTGGTAAATCATAAACAGCACCAGTGCATATATATTGTGAAAAAGTAGCATAAACTTAGAAAAAAGTAAATGAATCAACTTAACCGTGAAAGTACGTTGAAAAAAATATGCACTTTTCTATCAGGAAGACCTAACAAGATTGATGTCGATCATATGCCCTATGGCCATTCATTACGAGAAAACAGCCATATCTAATAGAGCTGCTCTATGAACATTCGCGAAGGTAAACAACAGATGGTAGGCATTTGCAGTAAGCCTTAATATCAACCTAATGCTTTTCGTCTGATAGCTTATTCATCTGATAGTTTTTCATTTTTGGACAGACTTGAACATTTCAAATGGGTGGCTTGACTGCCATGGTGTGTAACAGAATCAGGCATTGGACAAACATAGACTTACTGCATGCATATGCAGGGTGAACAAAAAGTCTTTGTGATTCAAAATGATTTCGACATGGAAATTTTACTATTCTCATATATATAATTAGTCTTCATTTTTCTTTGGTAACACAATTAACGTATACATATAAGATCGATACCAATATAAAACATCGGTGATATGAAACACGGCAAGGAACCTCATTATCCAGCGTACCTGTCGTATTTTGGTATTATTAAGTAATTATTTGCGTAAATAACGTTATTAACTAATATTGATGATGGGGGTCTTACTTTTGGCCACTTAACCTAATTTAACCCACTCTCTACTTTATAACATCACAAGTGACGTTAATCACCCCTTCAAACTCTTTTAATGTTATAATGATTGAAATGAACACGCACGGTTTTGACCAAAAGTTAAATTGACCGTAAACAAGTGCTAATTAACTTAATCAAGGATGATTTAATGCCATCTGAAAACTCACACTTTCCATGTTTTAAAGATGCGTGTTAAACGATCAATGTGTGAGAGAATTTTTGATGGAAAAGTAATCTAGGACAAGATGAAACTTATGTATGACGATATCCCATAAATGATACTAATAGTGACTTTCATTAGCAGCTTTAATACTAAACATGTACATTTTAAATGAAATATTAGCTCAGAGTTGTTTCACATGCAATGTTTACTGCACATTGCTAATGATGACTACTGATGTGAAATTCCATTTACAATTTCACCGCGATAATATGAGAATAAGATAATGGTAATAGAATAGGAACTGATACTTCAATTTTGCAATTTTTTTAAAATGTAGCTTTTAAGTTGTTGCTTTTGGCAAGAGCACTTAAAAGATAAAGAATTTAAATAATTTCGTCATTTTCTTTGCGATGATAATGAATCTTTATTTACGTGGTTTTGACGTATATGACATCACCATTTCAAGTTTAACTTCCCCACTAATTGTAATCAGGATTAGTTGCACGACGATATGACTGGAATTCATATCATCATGGAAACTTCAGGTTCACTTGATAGCTATCTTTTAACACTCTGTCCCTAGCTTCCCCAAATACATAATCTGTACTTCAACGTAATTTGTATAAAAATATTCATCTTCAGCAAGATTTTTCTATGGTGTATTTTGAATACATTATCTATTATTTGGCATCAATTTCTGGAATACATTTCGGACGTTTGGTCTATCAATCCCAATAAAATGTCAAACTCGTTTCGCCTCATGGCCTTCCAAACTTTGATCTTTTATCTTATTTGCATGCATTTCGTTTGCCAGTAAAACGACCTCATAAACATCAATTTCGTTGTTTTTCTTCTTGATAAGTTGGCATCTATTACATCCAGAGCCATCACAACGTGCAGTAATTCAAAGTTTAGTGAAGGGTCATTGGCAAATTGCTGAAGTTTCTCGTTAAAGCCACATACACTATACAAATCTTCTTTAATCGATATAAAATATAGACCCCTTTCTGCATGCGTGTTTGCGTTTTATCATTGAGAACCTCTTGCGTTTGATAGGTTTGTTCTTTGTCAACTTTAAGAATTAAGTTGTCTACTTATTCACCTTGCAATGAATGACGGGTAAATTATCGCTTGGTCATTTATTTTAATTTGTTCAACAATTGGCAGAGCTCGTGCAAACTATGAATTTTACTTTCATAATTTTAATCAAATAAAAGTCAGAGACGATTTTTCTCTAGCCATTTATATTTTGCCATCAAGTGAATATAATACAGTAAGCGTATTGCAAATTGCTGCGAAATGCTCTAACATATTAACTGTTTCTTTTATAAGCAACGATGTGCTTTTAAGCTTTTGTTAAATATTTTATGATAAAATCAATTTTATGTGGAGAAAAATAGACGATCTAACAGTATTTTCTCTAAGCGTTTTAAAAGGTTTTTGCTCTGCATGGCAGGTTTTACTTATCCCTTTCATTATTTGGTTGTTCTTATGCCAGGTTTAATATCTTGAATCGGTTGGATAACCTACAAGGTTTAATATCTTGATATGGCTGGATAACCTGCCATTATTTCAAATTTTGCTGACAATGTGGTTTTCTTGATCCATGATAAAAATCATGTGGTGCAGCACATTTATATACGGATCAAGTGCTGGGACTGCTGGAAGATTGCTTCACGTTTCCGTGTTGTCTTCATGTGACTTCTGTTTGAACTGCCTGTTTCATTTCCTGCGCATTTTGAAACAGTCATTTGTGTTAAGGTGGGATGTGTGTCTAATAGGTTCATTATTTAGATTCATCAAGAGGCGTTTATGTGTCGCTTCAAATGCACTTCTTTACTTTGTTATTAACTTCTCGGCTAATGAGAAGTGAAATTACTCGTTGAATTCCTTGTCGTTTTAGCGTATATGGCAAGATCTTTTTTTTCTGCAATTGGTTTCAATGAAAAAATTGAAGTATTTTCATCACAAAGCAATTTTAAACTAGTGTTTATTCGTCCTTAAGCGTTTTTCAAGTTTGTTTTCCTATTGAAATTTGCATAGATGACGTAGAGCTAAACAAGTTGTGCAGTTGAATGTATTTAAAGCATGTGTTCCAAATTGTATACATTAATGAATTTTTTTAAATTGTGTTATACTTATGCTAATGAAGCTTCATCATTAATAAGGAACTTGTTAAATACAATTTCAATTATATTAAGCCTGCACACATAGATGATTTACAACGATACCTACATTCTCCTAATATTTGATTTATGGTCAAATGTGATAAAGTTTCACTTAACATACATTTTATTTTTTCATATTTTATTAAAGATTATATTGAGACGTAACCATCGCGCATTTGCCTTGACAACAACTGCCCAACTTTGGAAGGCTTGGCAGTGTTGTGCCATCGCGTGGCCTGAATCCAGTTTCCGCCAACAATTACACTTTATATCCTATATATCCTTGCAGGGTTCATTGCATTTTTTCAAAAGAATTCCCCTTCTGTATCCCTTTTTTCAAGGGTTACCGAGTTTTGAAAGTCTTCCATGTGGGCTTTGGTGGTGTTCAATGTGTAAAAAATCTGCACCAATGGCACTTGTCAATTTCACTGTACCTGATCCAATCTGTGAGGTACAATGGCATATAGGGCTTAATCTATAGGGGAAATTTTCTACGTCTTCCTTAACAATGGATGTACGATCTTTGCGAGATCATAGGATTTTCTTTCAAACGCCACTCACCGTTTTTTTTCTTTTTGCTTTTGCCTTAAACTTAAATTCATCCTAAAAAAGGAGAAAGTTTCGCGCTTTTAGGCCATTCGCACACATCGTGTGTCAGCTGCTTGATTACATTTGGCTATTTTGTCTTCGCCCATTCAGAGAAGACTTCTTCCAGAGGACATTTCAAGTGAAAGGAAAAAAAGCATCGAGTAGAGCTCAATGGGGGAAAAGTATTGGTTTTTAGCAGTTTTAATTTCATTTGCTACGTGGTGGCAATATGTCACAACACTGCTGCGCCAATCAATAAAAACGTGACCAAACGCTTTAGTAGAAATTAAATACCACGCAGGCAATATCCGAACATCTAACACCGAGAAAAATCACCGCACGAAACTATTACTTTTATCCTGTCTTTTGGGCTTACAAAACAGCAATTCTTAAACCATTGCTGTGTCGTTGATCTTGCTTTGAACGTGCTTTTTATCATGTAGGGCTTTGCACGCAGTCAGTTTCGTGCTTTATTGGCCTTATATCCTTCAAAAAATTACCTTCTCAGTCCCTCCCAAAAACCCATTACAAGTCATGAAAAAGGTAGAGCAATATAGTACATTTACTGTTTGACTTGCCCGCCGGGGTACTTTTCACTAACAAATGTTTTCCGATGCTGGTCCGCATTATTTTTATACAATATACTGCATAATTGGTGAAGTTGACGTTTGCACTCAAATTGTGGAAATAAGTGACTGCATTGTTAAAATTAACTAAGGCAATCTCTCCTTTTTGTATGAAGAAATAATTTAATTTGTCATATTTCCCTGATAACATATAGTACGTTTTTAATGGGTTTTTTAAAGCATTGATATACGAGCTCGTCCTAGTACAGAATTTAAAGTGTCATAATATATTTACACGGAGATATTGAATGAATGCTGGACTAACGTTCTTATACGAGCTCAACATTCACAAATTTTATTTTGTTTTGCATCCATTCATTTACAAAAAGAAATCAGTATCTAAAGCGCAGATCTTTCTCGATCTTTAAGAGCATTACCATTTTTTTTTTAAAATGTCTTTGCAATAACTTTGCAAAGAGCTACAGACATGACAACTTCCGCAAAATTAATCAAAACATTGTTTATACGTTATTTTCGATTTTTTTCCTTTGCGCAGTGACTTGCTTATTATTTTTTCCAACTAAGTTTTCTTATAAAAAACTGGTCCGTCTTAAGAAACTTATTCTATCTAACTTACATTTGCGATTTGTACTAAGTGTGTGCACATTGACGTTGGTGTCAAAGGGTTATTACCCTGTTTATCAAAAACCATGTAAAGTGAATGAGATTTCACGAAAAAATAATGTCAACTGAAACTACAATCCCACCAAGTGAAACTTCTGGATAAGTTTTCCAAGTTTGTGGAAGCTTATGGCATCAGCAGGCGATCAGGCGAAAGATCTTTTTTTTTCTCCTTATCTTCACTCTTGATGTCTGGAAGCAACGAAGCATACGGGAGGCATTATCATGCTAATGAACGAGTCTTCTTAAATTGTTTTGCTCGAAATGATGTAATCTACTCCGTTGCATGTTGCTTGATCAGCGCGAAATTACCGTCGTGTCCCTAGGAGCATTTATGGCGTGGTGCCCCCTCTTGCTTTGCTCACTTTTTCGTCGTTTTCTGCCCATTGTTGGCCAGTGGGGATTTGTTGATTTAATTTCTGAAGGAGATCGCGACAGTCATTTCTGGTATCATACAACAAGAGGCTTTTTTTTAGGGAAGGGATCCAATCACTTTTTTCTCGGACATTTTTGTCAAGGAAGCGTGATAATTCCCTTTGACAGGATTGGCTACTTATCTTGGCAGCAGTGTGCGTCCAATAGGCCAGTTGTGAACGGGCTATTCACAACACAAATTCATCATTGCAGCTGTTGTCTTTAAGAGATCGATGAAATCAACTTAGGTTTTCTGCGGTTTTTTTCTATTCTGTTTTTTTTTTTTTCTCGTCTTCTTGTGTCTTTATCTATACAAAGATGTGGAACGGATCCGGATCGGACTTTGTGTTTCGATACGTATTTACGGCAGTCAAATGCATGTTATAACTTTATCCGATCAGGAAAATCATTTCTTTTTTCAAGCCAGAGTTTTTCGATTGACTGGTGAGAAGTATCATGTGCATTGCTTGACAGAGCCAAAGGAAACTTTAGATGAAAGTTACTGCATATTTGAAGAAACCAAAACGTATTTTCATACATAAATGAAAAGCTCCAAGTTGCTTAATTGCAATGCAGTTTTAATCTATTTAATGTGAGTTCATTATTCACTAGGCATTATTTATTTAAAGTCCATTGATGATTTTAAATTCAATTACGGTATTTGCATTTTACGATTACTGAATTAGTATTATTGAATTATTAAACATTTTACTGGTAGCTTTTAAAATGTAATTGCATTTTAAATATATATTATATTTCCAGTGATTTTCTTGAATCTATGGAATAATCTCATTGCATTTCATGCAAGATCAGTTTTTTTTGCAAAGTTGAATTCTGAAGATGTTTGATGTGTACACTACACAAACATTCACTGAAAGATACTGTTAAAAGATTTCGAAACGTTTTCTTATTGAACCATGGATTGTTATGCAAAAAAAATCAAACAGCATGCGTTAGATTGTATATTTTCAACAAGAATTGCTTTAAAAATGTTGCAATTCACCATGTTGCTTTAAAAATAAAATGGAATGTTATTTTTGACATGAAACAGAAACAAGTTATGTTTCTTAATTAATAAGCATGACTTGGCGAATTAGCAAATAGTGAGAAAATCTATCTTTTGTAGTAATCTTCTTTTTTTTCATTTTCTTCAGTCTTTTAATGTTTGTGGGATTTCTCGTTAACCTCCTCTTGCGTTCAATCAGCACATTTCCCCGAATTAATGTCTTGTTTTTGTTGCGTAATTAGAAGGCAGCGAGCGTACAGCAGTCTTGATTTTGCCTTTATCGATAGGCCTGTGTACGTTAAGTGTTGTATTTATGGCGTGTTTCTACTCGTTCTGCTGATTGGTGGATCTGAAGAATGTTGAAAACTATCAAACTATAAATTGTGTCACAAGTTATACGGCAGTGGATAACGCGTCGCATGAATCCAACTAATTTCTATTAGAAAGGGCTAGATATCCCTTCGTGGTTTTAATTAACGACGTCAAGGGCTATAGATGTTTCCTTTAATATCATTTCCTGGTCCCACATACTTCACTACTTGTAGATGTAGTCAAACCTCTAGACATTGGGCTAGCAAACATTAAGGAGCACTGCCCAAATTCAAAGCATAGCTATATATAAGACTTTTTATTGATTAATTTAAAAACTGTAAAAACAAGTACTTGTCTAGTGCACAAATGCCTGCATTTATTGAAGGATATACAATAGCTTCCTGTTGAAGCAATGTTGCAAGTGACGCTGATTTATGTATGTCGAAAGCTTTGACGTGGCATATTATGCTTATAGCCTCAAACAAGACTTGCATAGTGAACTTTGGTGATGTTCTAGAAAATCATGAACATCTTAAAGGCAATGTGGAATTTGTTTTGTGGAACCATGCTCTTTGTCTTTACATCTTTCACCATTGAAGTTATTTGGTTTCAAATGAACTTCTAGACTCAGTACGTGTTATTGTAAAATTCAAATTGCAATACTAAATCATTTTAATAAAATGGCCTACTCAGATACGAGTAGAAATCCCTCGACCAAAGAGCCATGATGCCCATACTTTGGAGGCAGCCATCTTTGGAGGTTTGGATGGCTGGTATCACTCCTTGCTTATCTGAGTGCATTACAATTTCTACAAGTTTATGGCAATCGCAATAGCAATGCAGGCGCTTGTGTTTAAGGGCAATCGCGAAGGACGTTTTGTACATTCCGTACTTTCAAATATAGGCTTTCGGTTTGTGTCCAATAGCTGTTTTTGTAATTTGCTGCGACATTTAGATCCAGTTCATGAACGTCGTATCGACTAATAGTGCCGTTTCCGAGCCGCCATTTGGCTCATTTAATAGTGATAAAACAGTTTACGAGTTCTTAAGGGATTAACTTGAAATATAAAATATTTCCTCCTTAACTCTTAGGTAATGGTCATTAAGCGGGACGTCTTTTAATTTCGTTTAGCCGGTCACACAACAAGGTTCATTAGATAACCTCGTTGCAGCCTGAGTTATAGTTCAGAGGCCATATTAAAAAATGCCTCGCCGCTTTCACAAGCATATTCCCCATTAGCTTATCTAAGCGGAAAATTACTCGCCTCGATGCGAAATGATTTAATGGTGAATCAAGAATCAAGAGTTGCAACCATTGCAGTTGGCTCCAAATTTGCCTATGGATGCTCCAAAATTAAGCTCTCGTTACTAATTGCAATTTGTGGGAACGTTTTTAGTGCAGGGTCTGGTGATCTGCATGAAATATTCTCTTTAGGGCATATTTTAAAATGTTAAAATGTATAAAATACTTGTATACTACTAATCCGTTTGGTTGGATACTTCTATTGATGCAAAATTAAAATATTGATATTGTTTTAATAGGAAATAATATAAATAGTATTTGCCTGTACGCATGTGGTCAGTTCTACGTTTAAATTGTGAATTAGTAACTCCAAATATATATGCGCATGCATGCATTTGGCATTGTTGTTAAAGTATTTGTCATACCTACCAAATACCTGATGTTCACGCAAAGTAAAACGCACATTTTTCATTTAAATCTAAACAATGCAGACTGGTTAAAGTGTGCTCTGTAAGTGAAAAGGGCGACGATATTACTGTATTACAAAGATGTCTGGATTTCATAAAGTAATCTGTGTTTGTTTGTTAGAAACCAGTGTTGGTTTTAAAAAGCACTAATTAAGTTAGAATTTAGAAAATAACGCTATTCTTAATATTAGAAATTTTCTTAATAATTATCGTGAATTCATTTCCGCTACATAAGCCAAAATTATCCTCACTATACTTTGAGATATGCGTGCCTAAAATTCCTTACCATATATTACACTGGTTCATTCCATTAGGGTGATATATTTCACAGGGAAAAGGCTATATTTGTGTTGTTAAGACTCCAGTAATGTAAAACAAAATCTTCATTTTGTTGTGAAAAGTTGCCATTTTTCTTCCAAAATACGCGCGAAAACTTCCTCGTTAAATTGGCATTAGGACGTAAAATCGCAGCAGAAAAACAGGCGCAATGTTGAGGACGTTAAAATAAATTAGTGCTCTAATGTAAGCTACCAAAAATAGATTTGTATATCTGTCCCAGGGGTTTTCCTGAATGTGAAGCATCCTAAAACTTGTATACTGCTTAGTTGTAAGATCTAATTAAAACAGGCGGAAATGTTTGTTCCCAAAGTGCCTTAATTCATTCATAGATACTCATCGCTCGTGCCATAAGCCTGTAATGTCACATGGTTGAGACATTAGTACTATAGGTCGAACTTTTCTAAATTACGCTCAAAAGTGAAGATCTTTTTTCGGAAAATATCGCAACTTGTTCAACTGGAACGTCAGAAAATAATAACTTTTTCAGGAAACGGTTTGTAAAATTTATATTTCCTTCTTAATTTCCGTTCAAACTCAATTTAAACTTTTGTTACATTTTGGATTTTTGGAAATGTTGATAGTGGTGACGCTAGTAAGGGTCAGATTTCAACGTGTTTTTTATTTTTCAGGAATATTAACAAAAATCATGCTAACCTTGCTCACATTTCACATATTCATTTTTAAATAAATCACAATTCCCCACCACTCCTTTCAGCTGATTTAATGGTATTCTCAATTAAATAAGTTGTTTAAATTTGCGAGAACAATGCATTAGTTTACCAGCTTCTTTTGAATAATCAAGTAAATATTCCGAATATTGAAATTTTTAGTCTCATTTTTTAACATCTTTGCATATCATCGAACTGGTTTTTTTCCATTAAATATCCTCAAGATTTCCATAATACTAACATCTTAAATATTTGTCATTGCAAAGAATTGACAAAATACGTTTCACTACATGTATGTGAAAAAAATGATCGATACCCAACCTCCATAATTTTTAAATTTAACATTTTTTTCGTTTTGTCATCGATTTCTGTCCAATTCTCTCTCTGTATTGCTACTGCTATACGAAATCAATTATTTATAAAACAGGATTTTTTTTTCATCTTCTCCATTGCTGAAAAATAGTAGGAATATTAATTTTCCGATTCCGCATGGGCTTGGTGAATTTTTGACACTTTGCCGATAACACTGTCTGACATGACACTGCTACACATACGTGTGCAATTCAATGACACGCACTCGCTCTCTCAATACATAAAATCTGAATGCTTAGGGTTAACGTTGCATGACAAATGCCTGATTTTTCCACCGAAAACTGATCTATGGGAAGCACCACTCTTCATTAAGTTCGTCGTTTTTCTTTTTCAAATATGAAAATGGAAACTTGACAGCTATTTGCCATCCATATGAACTGCTTGTTCATCGATGACTGACATAAACGTGTTTGCTCCAGCAATCAGTTCAAGGAAAAAAAATGGGATTTATCATAATGGATTTTTTTCTGACCTGCTAGCTCGGGAATCCTGTTAACAATCGGAAAATTGCGGTAATCTTTCGAAAGGATATTGTTTCAAATTGGAAATTAAGTTATCATTCTTGATGCTCATCCAGACTGACAACTGCTATTACTGTCGCAAGCTACTCCTCTCTAAGGTTCAGCAAATTATATTTATTTGAACGTGTTTTGATACACTATGTTTAAGATGGCGCCAAAAGGACTGGTAGTGGTTAACATTGCTTAATGCTTTAAATTCTCTTAAAACTATGTTAATAAATAACGTTTTACAAACGTTTTATATTGATTTGGTACATTCTGGTTGTGAATATTATGGCCTTAAATCATGAGGCATTTACAATATTCTAGAAAACCATTGAAATCCACCAGGGATTATTTTGGTACATCTTGTGTTTCCTATTTGGTCGTAGTTGGAGGCAAAATTGTTGCAAAGAAATCATTGAAAGACTTTGTCATGTATTGAAATTTCGGATTTCTGCTTCCCGCGTTGCTCAGCTTGAAATCTGGTTTCAGCAAGGATTCATGCTGAGTTCGGAATAAGTACAATTTTCTCATAACACATCATCACAAACATTAGATTTATGTAATTGTATGTGACTTTCGTTTTTAATATAGGTAGATTATTTGTTTATCGTGAGTAGCTTCGACTTTTTAGATCCACATTTTAGTAAACATGCGTATCAAAATCAAACCTGTTCGAACATTCCATCAGTGTTTTACAGAGTTTGTGTTATTTACTGATAAGCTTTTAGTAAAGCCTTTGGTCTCCCATTGCGCTTTGGTTTTAATTTCGTTAAAGGATTTATCTGGATTAAGATATTTAAGCCAATGTTATATTTTGCGAAGTACACGAAAGTATGAAATGAGTTAAAATTGGCCAAGCATTGCAACATTTTTTTTAAATTGGATCTATGATAAGATGCCATAAGAGTAATGCTGAAATCTAATGAAGTAAATCTCTTGCTTAGCGCTAAGTATATTTAATTCTTTTAATTTTAGAAATTAAGAAAATTGTAGCAGATTTGTGAAATTTACCACATAGAACTAAAATTGTAGTACTTGAAATCAGTGTAAAATAATTAATTCATAAACTATTGCATTAGAACATGGTTGAAGTCTTGTCTTGGTTACGAAATAGCTATTTTAGTATTTTTTGGTAATAAAATTGGGTACGTTGCATTATTACTGGTTTGAAACCACGGTGTTTTTATTGCAAATGGGCAAGTTTTCTTTCTCTATGGCCATTAAGCATATTTGAAATTCAATTCAGCGTCACATTCAACCCTATTTTCAAATTATTTCCAGGTTGAAGCACTTTATAAAAAAGAAAAAAATATCGTAAAACTATTTTATTGACGTCTATTGTATATATTTTTCCTGTCATCGTATATATATGTATACTGACTGTGAGTATATATATATATTTTTCCCGAAAATATAATACTCATGATGGGCTATGAAAAAACATCTACAATATGTAGCGGATCGAATTTATGGCCATCATATTTCGAAATGACATGAGTTGAACTGAGGATGACCGGACATCGCATCTCGCATTATTAAATGAGATGACAAATATTTTGATCACATTTTTGGCACACGATTTAAGGCTTTCCTTCCACATTTTTTAGATTCAAAACGCGTGCTGCCAACTGTTTGGAAATAATTTCTCAGTCATACTATGGTCAATGACTTCAACCATATGACAGTTCATTCAGTATTGGCATTTTTTTATATATACATATATATAGTTTACATTACATACTACTTTATTAACTGCATCATGAAATATGTATGCATTATTAAATGTTTAAAATTTGCAGTTAATGATAAATTACAACTTTTTATTGTTTATATTTATGCCACATGAGCAGTTGTGGTGCCATAGTCTGTATTCATCCTTTCTCTCTCTCTTAAGTCATTTTATGCACATTCTATTAGTTAATTGGCGACGAAATGCAGTCAGTTTTGCGTTAATTATGCATGAAATCAAATAAAAATTCACCATGCAAACGTCTGTGTATAAGGATGCCTTCATGAAAAACTGCCATAAATTAATTATGCTTACAATTGTCAAAAGGCATCGCTGTAGGAATTCAAAGAGCCCGATCTCGAAAATTTGCCACTCACAACAAGGGTTTGCGCTCTGAATTTCTTACCATTGGGATTTAACATACGCTTCATTTAATTAATGGGTGCACAATTTTTAATTCAAGTAGAACCAAGCTCCTCTAACATAAATTGCGGTTTAGCATATTTGCGCGAGCCAAGTTGTTTTCTCATTATTAAAGCCACGTGTATATATAACATAATAAGACAATTTTAATTAGAGAACTTTGTATGTTTTCCAAAATAAATCACAATGTCGTAAATACGATCGCAACTGGGGAATCTTCCTCGTATTTTATTTTACTTTGAGTTGAGAAAATTAATTTGGGCCGCTGTGTGCTAGCCTTTCAACCTACATGTACATTTGCAACAGTACTAGTCAATATAACCTGATTTTATTTTCAGCTTGTTTAAAATGTATCCACCACTTATGCATTCGCTACACGCATTTAACATATTTTTCAAAAAAGTGTGGAATTGAAATAAGATTCCGTGTAATGTTATGTATCATCATTCAAAGAACTCTGTTACACTAGCATGTTTTTTTAAAGTTTCACCAAAATCATTTGATACAATCAATTTTATGTTTTTGTCTTTTGTATTCGACCTAACGCTGAAAACAATAAATATAGAAGCTTCCTTGTTAGTCAATTAAATTCCTAATCATCTCTATAAGTACAGATTTATGTAATTAATCTTCATATTGTTGAATGTACGAGTTCGTAAATTGTAAACTGCTTTGCTTTTAAAGGTGAAAGGTAACTTTATCAACACTGAAAGCCATTAATGAGGACACGCTAAAAGCTCAATTAATTGCAATTTAAAAGACAACCGAGACAAAGCTTTTCTTCTTCTTTTAATCTTATTGAGAATTTCTTGAGATTTGTGGCCAAATGAATGATCAGCAGCTTATTAATCAATCAGTACAAGCCACATATCGATTTCGGAGAAAACTTGGCTGCCCAACTATAGGACCAGTGTTGCCAAGTTTGAGCTTAGCTTTTAGTGTCAGTGTGCGCAATTAACAGGCCTGGCTAGGATGTCCTCGCTTTAATGGAGATATCAATCACTTCATGCGTTTACCATAAAAGTGTGTCGTTTATTTTAATTAAAGATATCGTCAGAGTTCCCAACACGAAATGCTACTATTAAACTGCTTATGACCAATTAATAGAGATCGCAAAGTCAAAATTGAATCTAGTAATTCATTTTCACTGGTGGTAACGTGTCCTGCCTACCATCGTCAAACTATGTGCGTCTATACTGACTTATTAAAATGCTCGGTGAGATAATAAATCTTGCGAGGGAGAAGGGGAAAGGACTATAATGCCTTTAATTTAGATCGTGCTGCCCCCCAAATGTTAGGCAATCACTGCGAGCATTGAGTATTGCTGGGTAAAAAAATCACATCGCTTATCCGAATTATTTGAAAAGTTGATGAGAGGAATACAGTATTAAACTGCACATGTAAGATGGTCATAATGATGGGGAGTAACTTAAAAGATGCAGATTTTTAAAAAAAAGTGCAGGTTAAGTAAAAAACATAATTGAAACTGAGTTCAGATTGGAAATGCAAGTTACTCATAATTATCTATGTATAGGTCTGTTGCTTTCCATTTAATGTCTGTTACGCAATACCACATTTTGTCATGTGTTTGTGAATAAATTCATGTAAAATCAAATATTGTGAAAAAAAAATATATTCATCATTTATAACTCCATTGGGAATTTGTTTTTCACTTCAGTAGCCCTTGTTCTTGCTCATACTATAATGCGTTGAAAGAATGTTTGTCTAATTTATCATCGTCATCATCATCATCAATGTTGATGATTTCAATAGAAGATAATCTTTTTTAAGCCATATTGTGTCGCGTATTTCTTAATGGACATGGCTTTTCTTTATGCCAAGTTCATAGATGGTCAAGTATGATGCCACTGGCTATCATAGATTTTTTAAATGCTTTTTGTTTGTCGTCATTTTTTATTCCCATCAAATATTCACACAACGCCAAATATACTACATAGGGTATTTACTTATTAAATGATACCATCAAGGATACCTCATTCATGTGGGTACACTATATTTGTGAAGGCGGTAAAACCCACATGCATACCTTTTCATTTGAAAATGATATATAATGCCTTAAAATAACTTAATTTCAATTTCATGACTTATTAATGGAACGAAGGAAACCAGCATTTTGATTCAAAGTTATAAGCTATAAACCCAAATGTTTATATACCAATAGCGTATGATGAATGTTGCGTTTTATTGCTCCAAGGAAGAGAATGTCGTCATGGAAACCATGATGTGCTTTCCGTGAATTCGATTATTAATAAGATGGCATCTTCCGTTAGTCAGTTTTCCTCCAGTTTTTAAATAGACACTATTTACTTTCCACGCAAACCCCAAAAACCCATTTATCTTAAAATCAGCGATGGTGTATTTAACGACCGTTAATAAACGTCCCCAGAGACTCAAGGGCTCCGTTTCCGAACTTCTTTAACCCAGACAATTCGGAATACAGATTAAAGTAAACTACAACGCTGCTTCCTTTTTTCTAGCATCACGACCTAATTAATACCAAGTACTAAGTCAATATTAGACAGGTGATCACTGTCCTGCATACAGTATTTAATACAATGAAAATCCAAACTAGAATGCAGTTGAATAATTTCGGGTATAAGTAAGAAATTCAAAATTTCATTTGTGTATAAAGTAGAAATGGATGTTTTGAATTTTAGCATTGTAGGTATATTTTTATCTTTGGATGCTGTGGGTGGTGATGCAACTGTTAATCTTGCATTTGCAAGATGCATGGAAGTGTGTGTACAGTAGTGCAAATAAAGCTGCAAAAACTGCAGGAGAAACAACAAACGAAGTTAACGTTGGGAGAAGGAAGTGTCAATTGGCATGTCGACGTTTGCATTTCCGCCATTGGAAAGGAAAATTTCTACGTGTGTCGTTTTTGCAGGATTTTTTTTTCCAACCAAACGGAGCGAAAAGGGAGCAGCGTGAGAGATCCGTGCCTATGATTGCCTATATAGGTTTTCTCTTGTTGCAAGTACTTTCTGGTGTTGTAACGCCTATATTTTCCACATTGTGCACCCGTGTCCCTTTCTCAATACGCTCCCTTTTCCCTGTTTTAGCAATTGGGTATGCTCCCCCTGTCGATTTTCATGCTTGATTTCGATCTCAATGTTACCTCGCTGCAAAGTGGCGCACTGCATATACCCTGAATTATACTGATCAGCATATCTGACCCAAGGCGGAAAATGCAGAAACCCAGCCAGTGTTATTATTGTCCACTTAACCACGAAAGCATTTCTGTACAGTAAAAGTCCGTGGAGAAATTACTGCTTGACATCGCTGGTCCACCGCCCCTTTTGCTTTAGGTATATTTCAATTTTTTTATGCCATCGGATACACGTCGAGGAGGGGATTCTGAAACCTGCAATTGAGAAATAGATCGAAAATTCAGGAGGCATAAACCTTAAAGCTGAACTGCATTGTCATAGCATGTCTGCAGTCATATTTCACAGCCATTGAATTGGAGGCAGCACCTAGTGCACTGAAATTACAAACATTACTTAACCTATACAAATGTCGTCCAAAATGATAATGTTTTTCACATTAACGTGTAAAATTGGTTGTAAAACCTTATGTGGGATTCCAAACTAGGTACGTTGAACATCTGAATCGAATTATTAACCTTTTATAATTTATTTTTCTTCATTCTTATACTTTTGAAATTTCTACAGGCGCAGACAAGATTGATTTTTTTTCCGTAAGTTTTCCAATAATCGCCTGTGCAGTTTTTTTCGATCAGTTTTTCTACCCCTTTCAAAGCAGCTAAAGCGAATTTCGTGTTCTTGCCCATTACCACAATTTATGCCAATTACGATTGGGTTTCGCAATAAAAGGTTTTAAGTTGCATGTTACTGACACGTTCGCCTGCTACTGACACTTAAAATGTATTTCCTTTTATACACAAAATGGACATATTGCCTTTCCATTGCCATTACTTCTTAGTTGTAGTAAAAATCTTTTTCACCCGAAAGGCAATCCAACACCCTTAAAATGCTTTGCCAATACACGCACTTGGCTTCCCCACCATTAGTCTCGCTAATTAATTTCTAAATAGCTGATGACCCTAAGGAGTTCAAAATCTTGACCATTTTCAGCGTGTAATTCCCGCTTTCGGTGAGCTCCCCCTTAAGAGCTATGCTTTGCGCTATACAGACATAATTACAGCCATCTGACCAAGGTTTATTTGGGGATTTCTCCGTAAATCTTTAATAGCTAACTTGGGATATACGTGGTATTTTTTATTTATTCCTAGATGAGAAATCTTTTTGTTGAGATTATTCCACACATTGGTACGCTTTGAAACACGAACGGAAAAAAATTGCACACTCTTATCGATTGTACAAGAAAATGTCCACATATAAGTTAAATATTATTTTTGATAACTCTTCCTTTTCAATTGTTAAACATTCATTGTTGAAACAGGATAGACTTTGATTTTTAATTTTACTTTGTTATATATTTATGTTCTGGATTATATTTAGGGTACCATATACAGTATGCAAAAATGAGTAAGAATAAATTATGAGCAATACCAATTGCTATCAGTACACACACTTAAAATGATTTTATCATTTGCATGATTGATTCATGCTGCAAGTTGAATGATAGAACATGCTAAAACCAGCTCTTGCCAGGGCTAATAGCAAAGCTTTTTAAACTTCTGATAAAATCAAGTTTTCATTTATTTGCAAAGTGAAAATGCCTTTTGCATATTACGTACTTATGCATAATGCAATATGAATGATAGGGGTAGTATCTTCAGGATGCATTCCTGTTTTAGACTCTCACTTCCTTCGGTTAATGCAAAAGTAATCTTGGCAAAGATCTCCAATCATTTAACAGACCATTGGCACCTTCATCTGGCTCTAGCGCCACTGCACTGCTACCATTATTATATGCGAAAGTCAGAAAAGCCATCATCAATCTTGCAAACTTTGAATTGCAAATAGTATTTTCAACGAATATGCATTGCGGTGATTTACAGGCATTTTCATGACAAATACACTTTGAATGTAAAATAAGGAAACATAGAGGTCCTATATTGAGTGCGACTTTATCTGAAAAATGGATACGAGTGGGAGTCATAGACTGAAATCTCTCAATATTTTACGCCGTTAAAATAAATTTCAAATAATAGTCAGATTTATTTTTCGAGGCATTTTTTCTATAGAAGAGAAATTGAGGTTGTGTTATACATCATTGCTCACGTTTTCAATTTGTTGAAAAATCCGAGATATGTTTCATAATTTTTTTTAAAAAAACTATCTATTGGAAGCATTTGCCATTCTTATTCTTTGCTCCATTTGCTTCTACCAATTCTGTTAATGGAAAATTCACTTAATTTTCTCTAATACAGATGTCGACAATTACTTTTAAAACTAGTTGAATGAATCCTTGGTTCCGCTAAGCATTCGGTCTCATCAAATGCTCAATAAATGATTCATAAATTTGCGGGTTTTTATATTGCTCGAAACGCAGAATGCCGAATATTATTACATCTCAATAATTCAAGATTTAGTTATTTAATTAACTTAACGACGTTGTATGATATTATAAGGCAATTTTAGCAACCAGTTCTGTTGTAAAAATAATAATTAACTTATGACAATTGTTAAAATTGAGCGTTTTTGTACATCCGTACGTTTCTCATGTGTAACTGCTTATTTTTTATAATCTTAACTTTAATTAAGAAATTGTTGTGCATTGTAGCCTAAGGTAACCAATTGTCATAATCCATTAAAACACATGAAATTTTTGGAATGCTCCAGAAAATATTCATCATTGAATTCTGAAAAGATGATTAATATTTGATGGCATCAGTCATATATTATTGAAGGAAATAGGAAAAGCAAGCGAAGGCATGCCTTCACTTCGTTAGATTACTTGAGTTTTATTACTATAAGCAGTTGTTGGCTGACTTTCATTACATCCAGAATTTCCAGTTAAGGAATGTATCAGATGAGATTTCATCTAAACTGTAGATTTATTCGTATATTGTCGCTTAAAAAAAGCAATTCTGATAATCCCTTCCTATATAAAAAGTATCATAGTGGATCGTGATACTGACGTGTCCCTTTTTTGCTGGAAAATTTAAAGCCGTTCACCATTAAGAAAGGCATTTTCGTTATCGTACACTCATCAGTTGAAAGATTTTCTACCCTATGAAGGCCCTATAGAAATGTTCGTACCTCGTAGTAGTATTCGTAATGCCTTCAGTCCTCAGAAAGCTGCTTTTTTCACATCTGTTGAAAAATAAACCTTCAACCTGAAATACAGCGATGCCTCGTGCTCAAAATATAGACCAGATTGTGTCTTTTTCTCCTTTATATTGCAACATTCACTTCGATTTTTTATATTATAGAAATAAGCCCACAATGAAGATTAATGTAAACAGGAAGTTTTCTTGAAAAGAAAATCGTATGCATTTTATTGCATTATTTATAACTTTTATAAATTAAAGAAAACGAGAGGAACGAAAATGATGTCATTGTATTTTAATCATTATTAGCAAACGTAAAAACATAAGCTTCAACTGTCAACTGATAAAGTTAAAAACGACGGTAAATAGGTTTCATTAAAGTAATTTCAGTTGATGTTGAGTTATTTTTTTGTAAATAGAAATCTATTACATTCTTAGAATACGTATGCAGTATATCATCATTGAAATACTAGGGTTATATTAAGTAACACGAGTGGTAGATAATGAGGAGAAACGATTTCACACGCAAGTACTTTTAAAAAAAACATACTTTGCAAGTTATATATAACATTTTAGGGCTAGACATAAAATAATGAATAAAATGTATTTTTAAATCACGTTCGTCATTACTTTAGAAAAAAATCATTAAGTTGTCTTAAGATGTCTAATTTAAAAATGCTGTATTCTTTTCTTTCTTTTTTTATAATAGACCATTGCAAGTGCCATTACAAAATGTTCTAATCTAGTTAATAAGTATCGTAGTCTAGGTAATGTCATGTAGATAATAAGTAGGGTAGATGAAGTAATTTGATGGTAACTATGTGTCGATTAAAATTCAGTTTATCTTCGAGATGATTGTGTCTTTCTCATGAAGTTCATGGTCGCTATTTAAAGCACTGATGCATGGTGAGAAGGAAAAGATTTAACAAATGGTTGCATTAGGAGGTCAGCTTTATTTAGTAAATCTGTTTTGTTTTAATGCTGATGCAATTTAAAAAATAGCAGCCACTAACGCAGACAATCGTGCCTCTGTTTCATGCACAATCGTTGAGTTTTACACCAGAATGCATACATCTTTGAGTGCAATTTAAGCACCATGATACCAGGGTAATCATTCTGCTTCACAGACGTTAACTCTCATTGCCGAAATCACGTTTCTTTCTACAACCGAACAGGAAACTCTATTAATCCGCAAATGTTTAATTAAGCACTATAGAACGACTCGGTATGTTAAGTATATAAGTGGCATATATTTCTTGCCCTATTATAAACCATACAATTTGATGGTGGCATATGTCCATTAGGGCCCAGTGGAAGTGCGAGGAATTCATGTTTTCTAGCCCAGCCTATGTATTTCCCATGCACCATTAACATAGGCTAGTTCAGCGAAGAGGGATTTGAATACGATTTACCTTTTCTCTTCTCACATCATTACTACTGTACGCCTCCACTATAGGTATTGCCATAAAAAGTTATTGCACATGCAACAAAGCCTGAGGGAAGCCATTTCCTTGCCTTATGGACACTTAGTTACTCTATAGGTCTCTATATTGCTCCATATTTATAATGTCTTTTCGTATACCGTCTTTCTGGACTTTTCTGAGTGTTCACTCAAAGTTTGCAAGTTTTTTTTTTCTCAATGTGAGACCCACTTTTAAAAAAGAAGTGGCATGGAGTTGTAGCTTCTTAGGTCGAAAGGTAAAGATGACCAGAAGCATGGTTTTCAACGTGCTGAATGGCATAGCAATAAATCCACCAAATCCGTAGTCCTTTTATGTGTGAATGTAGCATGTATTATGCATATACAGTATTCTATGCACTGTGCATTTGCATTGCACTTATATGATATAACTTTAGACGGTGACATGTTTAATGACTTCGGGTTATTTATTATCAGTGGTATACGTTGTAAACATAAACGTTGCAATGTACTTATGGAATTTGAATTCAGGTTTTACTATTTTCACACTATCATTAATGAATAGACTATTTCATTTTATTTATTCATTGCGTTAAAATTTTAAAACGAATGTGTTCTTAGTGTGACTTGAGCGGTGGCACAATCGTTTATTTTTGAATCATCACCTGTCAACAAATTTTACATCGATGCATTTTGAATGACTACTATAAAAATGTAACTGTAACCCAAATAGGAGTTCATGAGTTGGACATATCTGGATTAAGCGAGCAAATATATCACTGTTTCTAGGAAATTGTCCACTTCAATGGTCTTTTAATAAAAAATATGCCTTCCCATAAAAAGCATTATGGGTAAACACATGTCATCCATTATGTGCGTTATACGTGTCGTAACACAATCGGTGGCTAGGCTCTATGTGTCTATCGATATTTCGACGTTTCCTCAATTTAAAATTCAAAAGCTTAGAAACCGTCTCATGTATGCTCAAATTGTTGCAATAATTCAAGTTTTTTTACCCCACAGACTCCATATTTTCTATAAGAAAGTGACAACCAGTTTGGTTCGTTTAAATTTTCTTTTTTTCTGCTCGAATATAAATAACAACGTTGGTTTACAACAAAAGAAAAAAAACACTGGATCGATAGTCACGTATCTAATCTTCTAGTATTCAACATAAGTTTTGATAGATTTTGTTTTCAAGTCTTGTAAATATATTCAACTTTGAAATACAGGTGACTGGCGGAATAATTGAAATACTTCATTCAGCTGCTACACATTACCATAGTAGTTATGCATCAAAACATGTACTCATTTGCGATGATAATAATAATATAATTCAACATTTTTTTTTTGCAGATGTATTTTCATCTTCAACATTTTCTGGACCAAATTTTATTCAGGAGCCTCCAAATTTTGTGGAGTTTTCCAATTCGACTGGCTCTTCGGTGGAGTGTTCAGCTACAGGAATACCATCACCAAGCATGTATTGGATATTACCTGATGGTGCCATATTAGGCAACGTTAGCAAACTGCGAACTGTGTACCCAAATGGCACTCTGGTGTTTTATCCATTTCGAGCGGACGACTACTCCTCTGAAGTCCACTCGTTAGTCTATCGTTGTGCAGCCACCAATTTAGTGGGTACCATCATCAGTAGACCCATTCATGTTCGTGCAGGTAAGACAAAAACACCATTTGCATTCTTTGTTTTTTTCTGAATATTTGACGAAGTATGTTTGTATGTAATTTCCAAGAAATGGATCCTTCCTTCCTTCAAGACGTTGTTGTTTAGTTTGTATGCATGTTGTTTTAAGAAAATTGTTATCCCCTGCCTGAACTATTTTCATAATTATCGACATGTCCACTCGCTAATTAGATGTGCAGTTGTTTGTTTATTTAATATTTCTCAGAATATGCCATACAATTTAATACCCAGAGGTTATTTTGAATCTCACATGACCTCAGTTTTACGAACTAGACGCTTTTGCTCGTTTCAAATATTATTTTCTCTTGCAAAAATATCTTCAAGCGTAATGTTTGATTATGTGATTAGGGAGTGAACGTTGTTAAAGATGATATCTGAATGATAGAAGCTGTGGTTACGATAACTATACTTGTACAGTCCTATCGAATCACCCGATTTGACATGAACGTTTAGACTAGCGGGAAAAAAGTGTAATTTTGAACGTGTTGAATTTAATTAAAATTCCGATGGATTTTTGACATAACGATGAACTCGCAATCCATCAGGCTTAATATAGATTTGTTTAAACGCATTGAACTAAGTACATTTCTGCATAATGTTCTCAGCAATAACTTTCAGATGGATATTCCGAAGCATTTCTCAAAAGGAATGAAACTGTAAGTAATTCACAAATCTGTTTAAGTATTTTTTACCTAATCAAACATTTAAACGTTTGATAGAATAACTGGCATTCATGTTTGGAATGCTTAATTTATACACTTCAACTCCGATGTTCCGTTTCATTATCTATTCAAATGTATACAGATAGTTTCAAACAAAAATGCTATATATGTTTTGATTCAAAAACATGTAAAAACCAAGATATAATTTTCAAGCATTTCCAAGTACTATGGATTTCAATCGGTCATAAGATGTAAGAAGATATTATTTTTCCCCGCCAATATCAATTTGCACGCTGTATGTACGTCATTTTTAGCTGTTTATCCGGCTTAGGTAGGCTTAACGTATACGTACATGTATATATTGGATTTTGTTACGTGATGCTTTACGCCCAAGTGCGTATAAAATTTATACTTCACTATTTTTGCAAAGTGAAATTAGGTTTCTTGCTTAGGCTGCCAATGCTACTTGAGACTGAATTTTGATCGTAGACCAAGATTGAAGTGTTGGAGGGAATTACATAGACAGAAAGGGCTTTGTGGGCAGGAAGATAATTTTCTCTCCATGGTTGATCTCTTCTGATTTTTCTTTTTCAATCCTGACTAGACCAAGAAATAATCCTTTTTCTTTAGAAAAAGCTCTTGCTAAGCACATACCATCATCATTAAACATTACTTGCCCACATTTCCAGGTTCTTCTATAGTATTTCTCTCAATGGCATCCCTTTTCATTGGGATTTGTATGTTTCATGCTTTCGCATATAAATCGGTATTTTTCCCCAACCATAACTATTTTAATGCTTCGAATTCAATTTAAGGTAACTGCGAAACCAAGAGTGTTCATTAGGAAATCTGATGATGAAAAAAAAATCCAACTTAAGAAATCAAACTGCATGGAAAGACAAATGACCCGTAATATTTAGATCTCCAGATACAAAACGTGATGCAAATCAGTAGACTTTCAAAGCGATGTGATTAAATTTAACTTTTTATTTAAACGTGATAGCCATGATCCAAGTGAAGCGAAATTCACAACGCTAATGGAAATTACCATCAAATTTGCTTTAAGACGATCCCAACTTGTTTCTAACATTCTTATCGCAACAAGATAATTCTGACGCTTCATGAGAATTATTCAAATTATTTGCACAATAAACGTGTTTTATATGGTGCTCATTTCTTGTCCTGTTTGTGTACACTAATCAAAGATGTTACCAAAAACACAAAACTCATTTTAAGAATAATCTAGGATATATAACTGTAAAAGTTTCTATCGATACATTTTAGGCGAAGGTGCAGTCTTCAAGTTTTTAATATATCTGGAAATGTTTACATTTTCTGTTATTGGGCATAAGATCCTTTGGGTTTATAGGCAAATGATTTTAGAAAGCACATCTTTAATGCGTGTGCAAATTTTGCAGTCGATCGGCCTATAACATATGAGGTTAAGTAATCAAGTGGCAAACCGAATATGCAGTTTGTTTATTTTGTTTTAGCAAGTGTAAATTGTACTTAGAAATGCTGCTGCCTCTTCTAATTAACGTTGGAGCTTCAGTTTACATAACGTTAACCCCATGCTACATAAACGATGTCAGGGAATGTTTCTAGTGACATGCCATTTCAAACTTGAAGCTTTCTTTGCCATTATTCTAATGGCATCACTATTTTATCCACATAAATTGAAATAAAAACAGCGAACCTTTTATCTCTGTTTCACCTTAGGGTAACCAAAAATTCATTTACGTGAAAAATACATCGAACTACTATAGGCATATTCTACTAAATGGCTTTATGTAGTATATGATGACACAAAGCTGACGGAAACAATAAGTATATCAAGCAACTGTCTGTTGCAGTTTGTCATCTTTCCGAAAAATCAATTTGTTCGTTGATTATTGGCACATTTATTTACATAGTAGTTTGTCAAATTTGGATGCTGAAAGCCTCGCTGGTCGGAAAATTCATGAACATTGTACATTATTTGCAAAGGTCAAATGAGCCTTTCATCACATGTGTTGAAAGCTTGCCATGAATATGCAATGAACGAAGATGTCCGGTTGATTGTTGTTTTGGACAGCGACCAATTAAATATTCGTGAATTGCTAAAACGGAGGGATATTATAGCATAAATAGACAAGCATATCCTGTATGTTAGTTTCTTTTAAGCACGTGAGGATATACTGGGGGGAAAAATACACGAACGATTAAGGAGAATTTGCATACGTCTAACGTTCACAAATAACAGCTGTGATTGTCAGATAAATTGAAAAGATGATAGAAATGTAGACTTTCTCATAAGTAACGTTTTGTTTTAATTGGAACAAGATGAAATTGTAAATGGCATAAGCGTTGAATCCGAAAATTAATCATAATAACTTGAATTAACTTATTTTGTAATTACTTTAATCGACTATTTAATTAAATGGAAATGATTTTTAATATCTTAGATGCATTCATAGGTCGTTGGATTAATATGAAAACAGGAATGTATTTTGATATACCGTCTGATATCCTCTTTTCATCTCTATTCGCTTGACCAGTCCACCGTTGCTAATCCAAATGGTTGGAATTTATGGTTTAGCATCATGAATGCATTTAAGTGCATCCGAAAATTGTTTTATTCATTTTAGGATATCGATATCTGGGAAATGGGAAAGGTGAAATCGGGAAACGGTTTTGCTATTCCTTCAGGGAGTTCATCGGAAACGCAGTGGCAAACCTTGCAACGATCAATCAACTTAAACGTTGTTTGTTTTAAGGAGGATCTGCATTGTTTCCTGACTTTATATTACAAGACTTACTAATAACTATGCCTTTTTTTAATACCAGGATACAGCGTTAATTATGGGTGGAGAAGCTTTTAGATGGTTTCACACAGTTTCAATATCTATCAGATTTTTATTAACAGATTCTGTTATTAAATGATAAAACACTAGTTCAGTTCGAAGATTTTATATCCATATAGTTTAATAACAGAGGTTTTTTTCCTTTGTGTTTTCGTGTTATGATTATCATATTAACATAGTGGTTTGTGTCGGTCTGTAATATCGTAGTCTTATGTATCACACTGAAATGTAGATGTCTGATTTGTTGTGCACGTTGGTTCAATAATTAGTAAACATCTAAATAAGAAACACGTATAGCAATTCAAGTTGAGCTCAATAATTGTATTACTGAGAACGATTTTTTTTTCTAGAATATTGTAAATGTCAATTATAAATCTATTTCCAACGAAACGACAAACTAATAATAATAGATTTGCTGAATCCATGCTTGCATATATAAGGTTGCTATGGTGAAGTGGTTTTTTTCTTTAACAAATAAAATTAATATTAGGATGTTAACTTCCACATATACGCTGTATTCTACTCGTAAAATAGGACGATTTGAACTGAAGTTGAATTGAAAATACAACAGTGAAAGACGAAATTTGTTTCAAGCACTGAAACTGGTGAAGAACCTTAAAATAGTTAAAAATGATCAAAATGTGGCTTGTTCAAGCAGTTCAGGGAAACAGATTTTGTAAGCCAACTGTTTATCGACTGTACAAAGACGCTAATAAATATCCACAAGACTGTGAAATTGCCTAATTCGGCTAGTCTTAAGTTGGTAATAAAATTAAGAGGGGCAGTAATTAAATAAATATATGTATGTTAAAATTTCCCCGCGGACGTGTTCTCTGCACTTTTCCAGTGTGTTGATGGAAAGCGAAAGGTAACTAACTACCTTATTTTGAAGTAATGAATCTGATCGCACTATCCGCTCAATGTAGCTGTGGCCTAATTAATTTTGCATGAGTTAATTTTATGCTCAGCCATAACACGCTTTAATTTGGATCCATCGGGAACCCTTTGGCGTGTTTTTTTCCCTCTTTTACAAAAATCCTATTGCAGTTTGTCTGAGCTTAATTTGCGAAAAATTTAAAAATTAACATGGGGCTTGCATGTCTGAAATGCTCTGGAAACTAGCATTTTTGAAATCATGCATTGCACGCAGTTCAATGTGGAACCGATATATGAGCAAAATTCATCACAGATAGGCTTAATCCATATGTTTTTACCTGCTTTTAACGACCATCTGTTTGTAAAATTAAATATTTACTCATTAATGGAGAAGCACGCGTGTTTACATTAAAGCTCCTCTTCCGTGCATGTACACGCATTTCATCTTAACGTTTATTAAATGCTACATTTACATAAACAGCAAGGCATATAATTCGATTAATCCATAATAAAACATCCATAGTTTTGCCGATTTTCTGAATGCATGAGCATGCAGAATTTAGACGTCGATGGTGCGCTCATCTAGTTATAAAATACACAAACTTTAAAATATTACCTTATTAAATTACTAGTTTGCTAACTGCACGTTTAACCAATATTTTGAAGTGCTTAATTCTTAACCGTCTACTTCAAGTCTCATTCATTCATAAAGTTGGGATGTGGAACTCAGATTTTTTATTATGGTTTTTATTTATCAAAATTCTGTGAAAGATATATGGATTTAACCAAAACTTTGCTTGCCAGAATAAGACAAATTTGGTAATACAAATTTGAGTGCGACAATAGCTTGTTGTATTACTTAGCCATAGCAAATGATGATTACAGCGTGCAATTTCATTGGGTCACGCTCACTGCTAATGAAACATTTTCTCATTAATTATTACGCATTGACATCTCGGAAAACAATCCCTGGTAAGATCTGGGATTTAATAGTCTCTTTGCGTGCGAATTTGCTCACGTCGTGACGGGCGAGAACTTTGAGAAATGGGTTTGGGTGTCGTCACGGTGCTTGATAATTTGCATGTTTCTGTTTAAGCACAGAGTTTATTTGCATTTTATATTTCGTTTTGCTTTCATTTAGGTCTCTAAAAACCTTAATGCATGGTATATATCTTGTTGGCGTCTGTCTGTGACCTTTTTCGTTTTAAAAACTTAGGCACGTTGCTTTTATTTTACATTTTCCAAACATGTACAGTAGAAGATTATGCGTATCATCAGTTGACCATTGTGGCTATACTGACATGAAGGCAACATTTCTTATTTCAATATTCAGAACCTGATTTTTCTACAAAAATACATGAGCATTTTAATTAGTTTATAACATTTTTTTGGAATATCCTGAAGGGGAGAACATTGATTTTTTTTTCACAAACTTATATTTTGTCCACGGATTTCTCTGTGCTATGGAAACGCACTTTGATTAGATAGCTTCTGGAAGTATTTTAGACTTATATTTTCTTATGGCCTGAGCGTCGTTGTTCGGTTGGATCACTGGTAATTGCTCCCTGGAAGCATAGTGGCTAATAATGGCAATTTCATTCTGGATGTGGAGGCTGAAATAATTGGTTTTGACTCAATGAAGGTTAATTATAGAAGATTTAGTTTCGTCTATATGTCAAATACAGGCATAATTTTAAGAGTGATTTTAAATGTAATTTTTAAAATAATTAACTGTGTAGACTCCAAGCATATCTTGATACAGACATGATCGATATTACAGTATGGGGTAAATTTAATAAACGATAGCAGACAACAAGATGGACAGGCAAATGCACTTGGGTTTTACGACAAAAGAAATAAGAAAATTAGATTTGCAATTGTTAATGGTGTAATAATTGAATTCTACATTCATGCTTTTGCGATTTGTTTATGCCAGAAACGCATTCAGAGTAAAGTATTTAGGTTAACTACTATGTGACCTGTCTGATGGAACAAAATAAACTTTAAGTTAAACTTTGACCTGTAGAACTATCCAGGCATGTTATTAACAGAAGAATTATTAAAATAAACTAATCAGACCATATGTTTGTTTGTCATTGAATCACTTGGATCTAAATTTGTTTTGGAACTATAGGAACTTGAAAAATTATTTAAATTGTAGCACACGCACCATTTCCATCGTAATTGCAAAGTTTTATTCGTGGAAACACTTTTATAGGATCAGAAAAGGTTACAACGAATGATTAAAATAGTTTTAAAAGCATTCAATGGTTAAAAATGCATATGAACCTCACGCATATACTTCTAGCGTGTTTGTCTAAGTGCACAACGAATACCTTATTAAATATTTCGGTTAAAACATCATGTATTGTTAATGCTATGGGCTTCTGTTCTCCTTTTTTTACTGAATGAGGGTAGATTGTGCAAAAAAATGCCTGTAGATAATTTTGTTCTGTGCTTCTCTTTAAATTACCCCAACGCGTATCACTAGCTTTATATTTAAATATTCTTCCTAGATGCAAATACAAGGATTACCCCAGGGATGACTCTTATAAAGCGAGGGGATTCTCATTATTTCGCATTAGTAACACGTACATGAAAGCAATAAAAAAAACAGCTTGAAATAATGAGCCCGTAAAATCTTTTTACGGTAATTGCATTAATTGTGCATTATTCTTGACAGTATCAGCGCCGGCTACTGGCTAGTGTGCTCGATTATCTATGTCAATAAAACTTTATGTTAAATCTGGTGACATTACCAGGGTTAACTGTTTCAAGGCTTACAGGTTGGCACCAGATGCTACTATTCAAAATTTTGTTCTATTCATGTGTTCATTGCTAGAAATTAATGGAAAATTGATAGAAATTTACACCGATATTATCGCCTTGTATGCAGAGCTTGTTAATGCACATTGCCAATTTTAAGCTTATTAATATGGAAAGAGATACTCCATGCTCGACACGACACATGGAGTGCTATATTGTTATTATTGCAACATAAATGTTGTTTCATAAAATTAGGTAGTTGGAATGGTTCCTTTAGCTTTCTGCAATATGCTTGTTTAAAAGCCCTTGAACCTGTAATAGGCAATAGGCGGTACTATCCAATAATAGTAACTGATGAACTTACTTAAACAATAAATACTTGAAGCAAACCGCATCTTTTATTTAATGCTATTGATAAATTCAGCAAATATTTCAATGGTTTGCAAGCTTATTACATTCTTTGGCTAACATTTTTGAAACCAGGTTTGAAACAAGAACGCCATCTATCCTTCAACTTTGAGGTTGTTTAATTCAGGTGATTCTTTTCTATATATAAATTAAAATATAAATGCAAGAAAATGAAATCTCATCGCTCATTTGGTCCATGTTAGTGCCTTGACAACGTCTATCTTGCAATTACTTAAAAGGCAACAGCTTCAAATTTGCATATGGTATACACGTCGTTTCCTGAAAGCTTTCAAGCATGGCTTAATGAAATGCTGGATTATAATTAAACTCACTTCATGCATAGGATGAACTGCCTTGATTTCCACGTACACATTTTGAACGTTGTAGGCCTAACAAATGAAATTTAAAGCTTGCAAGAATAACCCATTGGGCATAGAGCAACTTCTCACCAAACTGTCGTGAGAGTCGCGTGAACACCAACAAATTTATTCATCGTTATACGCTCGCTTTCCCTCTAGTTTTGTATGTCAATACATATTTTATTCAGGTAAAGTAATTTAGTTTTCAATTTCTAAAGTTTTCTAGTCTTCGCCGTGCTATCACCCTTGAGGCGTAACTGTTATAAGTGAGTTGCTTCTCTATTTTAAATGACAGTTCAAACACCTTAGGTGAAAAATGTATTAGATATTAAGATTGGAAAAATTACTGGGTTATCATAAAATGATTTGTGCAAAATTGGGTTCTTGCAACTTGTTTAGCATAATAACTGTTTAAACGAGCCTCGTTGTCCTCGTTTTCACGATGCTCATTCCTCATTTTCAACGTTTTTAATATTCATACCCATCTCGTATACACTAACAAATTCTGTACAATAGATGACGGGTAATTACCGTAGAAAAGCCAGGAAAAAAATGCCTTTTCATTCAACGTTTCAAGCTATTATTACCGGAATGCAATCTTGATAAACTTTCAAACATTATTCATGGAACCTGCCATTGTCAAGCCATGTTTATATCTTTTATAATGGTCGATGAAATTTTTATTTTCCATTTACAATCTGTGCTCGTACATCTATATAGCTTCACGTGGCAGTTATTAAAATGTTATTAGCCAAGCTATAGCAACAAATGGTATACACTTTCTTTGTTGGGTTCTCATAACTCATATTGCATTTCTGATGAAATCGACATAACTGCATGGGTTCTTAGAAACTGCATCTCTTTTTTGGTGAAGTTATTGAATATATTTTGGAAACATTAGCAGAGGATTTCCAGTTATGTTTCCGCAGTGTATTTTTTAGATATGCCTCAGCTAGTTGGCCATTTGACTTCTGTGAGATTAGTTTAGGTTTCGCATATAAAAATTATCTAAATTCATATATTAAAGCAAAGTTGCATGCTTATAGCTATGGGGGATTTTTCTACCTTTCTTAACATGAATAGATACTTTGCTATTTTTTGTTGAAAATGCGAAACACGTCCGTTCTTAATTCAGTTGACTATCTCATAATCTACAGCATACTGTTCTATGCAACTTGTCCTATTTTCCCCCACCTAATTGAGTAGAGTTAATCAGGCGTAACAGATTTTTTTTTTGCCTAATAGCATACTGTATATGCATTCAATAGATAAAGAAAAAGAATCCTAATTCCATAGAATATTAATATGCAAAGCGAAACCATTCGCCATACTTACATTTTTTAAGGCCACTTTCATATTAATTAGGTATATTATCAATAAGAATTCCAAACTACCAGATATATTTGAGCTTTCTAATTAGAATATCGATTGAAGATACAATTGTTTATATTGATCAGAACATTCTAACAAATCTCATGAATGCGTTTTTAATAATTAAACAAGTATTAAAGTCTTACTGCAAGCTACTAAATAGATGTGCCTCAAAATAAAAAATTACTTTTGACTATGTTAAGAACTGCTAAACTTGCTCTGTAGTGAGTTGACAAAGTTTCTTTGATTTCTAAAGTTTGCTATTATGTTGAAATGTTATGCACAATACAAGTGATAAGACATGCGTTGACATGGAATTCAGCAAATTCTCAAGTGTTTGCCAAGTTATTAGTGGCCAATATAAGAACCATTAGGCATACTTATGATTTCCTAGACAGTTCCCTGCAGGCTGCAGCTGCTTTTACATTCTTCTGTATCAAACATTGTTGTCTTGAATGAGAATTTTATTGCGCTTCTTTCTAGTTGGCATTAAAGATCATGTCTATGGTCATCCAATAATATGTAACGTCGAGACGAAATCGATTAAATTTTCATATTTCATGTTGAGACCCCGGGTTATTTGGATGTACCAGACATGCATTTATACCGGAAATATATACGATGTTTGGTAGCTCTGTATATTGACAGGCTATCATGAATTTTTGACTATAAGGGGTTTGTTAAATTATGAAATACGATCAGCCAGAATCTGGTTTGCAATTCTCTTGTATGCGATCATTTTTCAGCCTATTGCCCATTGGTTGTTGGGCTAAATTGGTTTGGGGCTTTACATAAGTCTGGCATTTAGCTTTGGTGGCAGGCGTCCTGCCAAGAAATTAATCACATCTTTCCTTGTCGTAATTTACATGCAATAGACCATATTTGTGGTGATATGCCGAGCGGTCAGCAATTCTCGCAAATGTCATGGTCGTTTTCCCTATGACTTTCTGGAATTGAGTTTAGTGAGCAAAAACGTCGCAGAGTTTCCATGATTTACAGATCTGCAATTTTAAATTAGATTAGTCGGTGTTATAAATTCGTTTGTGCTTGAATATTTATGCTTACATTTTTAAGCATTAAAATGGTCAGCTGCCTTTGAGATTGCGTGCAGTTTCCCGTCTTTGCAGTTGTTGCAATGTCGATTCAAATTAACTGAAATGGTGTACACAATAAGCTTTATCATTTAGGACAACCTGCTGCTTGATTATTCTCTGGATAATAAATTAGGGTGATACGATGGTGAAAGCTAGTCTGACTGTACAATAGTCGACATTTCACAAAATGATACGAACGTAATTTCGTTTGCCAACAATCATTAATCTTTATTCACGAAGCTTTATGCTAATTTTTTAGATACAGAGTGCGCGTAAATATTAATGACGTTGTCAAAACCATATCTACACTTTCATTAGCTGGAATTTTTCCTCGTGTGTAGTTACGTGCATGTGTGAATTTTAGATTTACTCTTTGATGCCCTGTATTTTCAGAAAGCATTCCTGACTGTCATCAACCTTTACTTTTTATAATTATGCTGATGTACGTGTGTTTATTAAATACCATTGTTTTCATTTTCGATAATTAAATTGTTTCTAAAGCAATGTGGAATAATAAAAATATTTCTCTCAATAAGAATAAATAACAATATTTATTGGGGCATTTTGAGTTCCACATTTTGCTTTCCATTTCTGTAGATAAACCATTAGATAATTTCAAGATTTCTTAGAGTGAATTTTTGTCTCATTGGATAGCAGATATCATTCGCATGGACTTTTATTTTATGTTGTCTTAGCTGGATGGGTATGCACTCGTTGCATAACTTGAATTTGTATATGCTTGTAAACAAAATTATGATGGTCAAAGCAGATGAGTACACATCAAAAACGTTTCATGATATTCAGAGATTGTTTGCCTGCATTTTGCCTATTTCAATTTGCTTTTTTCCATTATAAAGCTCCACCAAATCAAAACCATTTAAAATTGGATTTCATCAACTTTGGATTTTATATGGATTCTTCCTTGTAATACGACGAACGATTATCATAGAAAAATCTGCAATTGAGCGGCATATTGCTTTGCGGAATATGCATTTGATTGTAAAAGCTTGTATGGGTTCTTTGGGTTCGCTTTTGACGTAAATTTTGTTATTTCGAAAGTATTATACCTTATTACATATAGCCATAATTACGAGGATAAGCTTTGAAAGGGTTTCATTTGAAGCCATGTCAATGCAGTTTCAGTCATCATAGTTAGACTTACAATACGAGATATGCAAGCAAGAAAAAATAGTTCAAATTTTTGAAGACAACGATCCACCCACAATAAAATAAAAAAGGCAGCTTTTCTAATTCCTCAAACCATACGTTGACAAAAATTTTCAGGAATAATTTTGATATGTCAAGGTTTTATTTTAAACTACAAGTAAGATAATATGCCATTTATTCTATACTGTATCAATTAATGCATAAAAGTTTAATAGTAGCTATCGATTTTAATATAGCGTTTGATCTTTCATTGTTTCCGATAGCATTTATTTATTTGATCTGTAGTATTATAGAAGTTGTCACTATTTGAGTGGAGTTTTTTCATCCACTTGAACTGGATAATATTTGGCCGCCCTTTTCCTTTTCTGGATCAATCTTGTATACCTGCTTCAACATACATTTTGATACATTTTTTATATTTGAATGCCCCTTGACATAAATCTTGGTCTGAGTTTTCAGTGACATAAAGCTTCGCATAACAAAACTGTCATCTTGATACTAGCTCTTTTCCTAGCATCAACATAAAAGGAAAAACCGTGTTCAATACCCACTTATTCTTTTCCCTTATGGACCACGTGGATAACTCTAGAGTTGTCTGACAAGCGATAAATTTGTTTAGGGTAAATACCTGGATCTTTGGAAAAAATTATGAAAATATATGTTTTAGTGATTTCAAAGTTTATTTTAATAACAGTAATTTTAATATTCACATATTAAAAATATATACTTGTTAATTAGAGGATATATTTATGTTATTAAAATATTTTATTATGGAATCATTTCAACAATCTGAGATTTTGCGATGGCAAGAACGTCTTTTACACTTTAGTGCAAGTGTTTTTAAGGTGGAAAAACGTGTAATCATTCTCCAGAACAAGAGCATGAGCATTAAATGATGCCTTTTTATTTCCCCAGTCTTTTTTTATAGTTATTCCTGCAATATTTCTGCAATATTGTTCCTATTCCATTATAATACATGGTAGCTGTATCTTTCATGTGGCAGTCGAATGGTTGTATTCACAGAAAATCCATAAAAATACGCACGTATAACCATTTTTATATGATTTTTTTCTGGTTTTACATTACGTTTCCATTCACATTGTTCGTCTTCCGCCAAAATCTCAGCGAAAAATCGATAGAAATTGATGAAAAATTTAAACAGACGTATTACTTTACCTAAAGGACATTATCTTACCAAAATGGCATCGTTTCATGCGAAACAAAAATTCTTTTCAATGACATAGTATTTCTATTATACAGTACGTAGGTAGTTCAGGCGCCAAAAAAAGATTTATTTTGAAACAATATTTCTTTTTGTATAAATCTGTCCAGCATGTATATATCAGTTTAATTTTAAATTTTTCGTATTTGGAATATACTGTAGTATGACTAAAACAGAAAACAGAGGTAGTGCATGCTGTAGTAATGTGTGTAGTTAAACAATGAAATAGTTTACTCAAAGCTTTGCTTGTTTTTGATATTGACGATATTCACCAGTACAGGCTGTGCACGAATTGGACCAGATATGGCATTATAACGTGATGTTCTGACATCAATGTCTTATTTCCTGCTAAGTAAAGCAATAGCAGAGAGTATTTCATTTTAGCATGCCCTTGATTTATGATTTTGCAGTGATAGAAGGTGGTCCCAGAATGCAACTAACCTGTACCCCTAATGCCTCGTTCAATTAATGATCTTAAGTGCATTCATTCTAAGGTTGACACTCTTAAAATGTGTCTGTTTCCTCTGGTGGTGGTCACGTACTAGACTGCCTGAAGCCAGCATGTGGTCATCGCAGTGAATTAATGAATGCTGAATTTCTTTGATTAATGTTTTTTTTGTATAAATGGGCTTCACCAGGGGGAGCCTCTAATTTTGGTACATTTATGTAACGCCTAAACCAATAAGTTATAAAAGCATGGCTTTGCTCGTATACCACACAACAGTGTGAAGTATAAAAAGAGTTTTTGGGCGCATCTGTACACGTATATACTCTTCATCTATTTTTCACCTCGGTGAATTCATTTATCCTAAAGTGGATTTAAGGCCATTAGGCAGGCACACAGTGGGTTGCTTTGCTATAAATAATATTGAGAAAAGCACAGGCGTGCGTGACAATAGTTGTCCATTCTTATTTGCTGTCAATTTGATGGGGGATACCTGGTGAGAAAATGCCCCAAATTACACCTTGTTTTATAACGAATGAATAATCGAGGTTCTCTCTGCGATTGGGCTCTCGGATAGACAGGCAATTAATCTAATTAAGAGACGAGTTTATTTTCATTACATCTGAATAGATGAAGAACTCAATTTCAGGGTTAGGTTTTACCTCCTTTTTTAACATTATTTTCACGTTGTTTTTCACTTTGGTTTCGTCATTTATCACCTCATAGAAGCTCTCGAGAGACCATGGATCAAAAGCATAGATATTCAATGTTGGGGCTGCGGAGACAGCCATTCAAAATATCAAATGAAAATAAATGTATCGTTGCCACATTTGAGGTTAGAGAATAGTTTTGAAAAATGAGAAAACTTTCAACTCGGTTTACGTTTTATAGGAGATATACGTAGACTCTAAGATCGTATGCATCGGAGAAATACTCTGAAATTTGCTGTATGGCTGAATCTACCCTGCTAAAATTTTGAATTGGGTGATGGTGAATAACAGTACTGGAGAAATATCATCTTTGTTAATGCATGTTTGTGAAATAAAGACAAGTTATGCTATATTGGCGTAGGTCACTCTGCATGTGCCCATTAATGTTCAAAATTTATGCAAACTGAGAACTGCAGACATCAAGTTTGCAATTGGTGAAAAGATTGAAATTGTGTAGGCGTACCCACAGTGTCATTATCGAAATTTTAATATAACAAGAATATGGCGACACTGAAAATGATTGCGGCGCGCCGCGATATAATTCAAATGTACACCGAGTTTCAGTCTAATCCCATCGCATATTGTCTTGATTTATGACTTTAACGTTATTAAAATATTTATTCACTTTTTTTACTGTAATGTAAAATTTATATGAACAGATGTTTCTCATTTATAGTCAAACAAATCCCACACGAAATTATGCATTCTATGAATTATATAAAAACCTCACAACTTATGGCGAAACGACGGAATTATGCATGTATCAGAGCTATGATTTAGCATAAATGCCAGAATTAAATGTAGTTCTTACGAAATAAATGCAATAAGCATCATTTTAGGGCCCATCCAGTGTAATTTTGTGCTTCTTTAGCACATCCCAAGACGCTAGAAATAATTGAAGTTTTTTTTTTCGAGGGAAACCTATGACGAAGGGCATTACGAATAACACTGATAGCACTGAGAAATAACTTGAACGTAACACAGGTGATGCACATAAAAACTGAAAATGTGTTTGGTAGGAAAGTATTCGCATTTTCGCATATTTTATATTATGTAATCCAAACTTTGACTTGACGATGTTTCTTTAAAATTTATCTTTGGACAATCCATGGATTTTCTCAAAATTTTTGCTTGAAAAGTATACAAAATTGAAAAGATGCAATCTGTATAGTATGTAGTAATATTGCTTTAATGGTCTTGCATTTTTATAAACAATTGATCTGTACTAAAATATAAGCAATATATATTTGCATTGTTGCTCCTTGATTACTGTTTTTATTTCATATAAAGAAAAGGTATAAAAGTACGATTTTAAAAATTCTGATTATCCAAGATTGTCTGTAAGTTTCATAAGTTTTGTCTAAGATTCTATCAGAATATTGTTATAGCCAAATCTTTATCACAATATGGCACGATGACCTAAACTCCAATTATTCCTATCTCTCCCGTATCCATGCTTGCGGTCACTGCCATGTCCGTTTGCAATTGGAGTGGACAGCAGGTCAAGCATTATAAGACGAGGAGCCACCAGCAGCATTTCTCATAAAAGAGATAATTGCAGCCAGATAGTGTTGTTTCGTCAGCCAAAATTCACCCCTAATCGTCATTTTGATGCTGGACAGATTAGATAAGTCTTAAAATGAGCATTAATGCTATATGAAGCAATTGTGTAACGATTAGGCCTAATGGATATGTGAATGACCAGAGACATTATCATTCATATAATTGCGCTCATGCAATGAAACACGTGGCTATTAATGCCGCTGTTTGAGCTAAGTTGGCAAAATATTGGAATTTTGTGTAAGGGTTATGCTGCCATTGTTGTTGCATTCACCATTAATTGCTTGGTTCTTAATGAGGGTTAAATATGACGAATTTTGTTGAAATAACAGGCATTATCGAATAAACTGCGAACTAATTACGTTATGGTCTCGCGGTTTTAGGCAAACTGCTAAGAGGTTTAATTAAGCACCTCAGTCAACATCATAAATTTGACTACCTGGCTATGTTATATGGACCTTAGTTGAATAATAAGCATTTTTCATTCAGGTTGTTAGCGTGCGAGTTTAACATAGTACCATTGATACCTTTATTAACATTAATGGGTGAACGCCCATTCAATTTATTATACATTTGCTGTTATTGTATGAAAGAACAGATACTGTGCATGGGGGCGTGCAAGCTTAAAGTGAATGATTGCACTTAACAGATATCTGCATTTTTAAAATTTTTAAACTTTTTAAAATTAATCTTTATGTTGTGGAAAGCAACATTTGCCATGTAAAATACAAGGAAATATTTTTGAAATGTTATTTTTACTGTGGAATATTAGCTTGACAAATTTTACAAATTAAACGATTTTTTTTTTACAAGTGCGTGCAATTTCTCAATTATCTTATAATGCTCTAGAAGCATATCAGATAAATCAATTTAAAGTTGACTTTGGAATGATTTTTAACAAATGTTTTGTATTATATTTACTAAATATTTACAGAAAAGATTTACACTGTTCTGTATGTTGATTAAATAGCATGACATGTTCACGATAAAATGCATCTACCTATGTTTATTGTTGGGTTTATATGTTAGAGGTACACGGTACTCACCTTGATAATATTTTTATATTTATGCAAAGCAGAATTTCTATGACAGTGCTGTAACTAAATAGTTTGCATTTGAAATTCAATACCAGCGTTCACTGTGTCAAAGTGTCTGTTTCGGTCTTTATTGGCTGTATGATAAATAGGTCTGTTGTGGGTTTACCTGCGTAAACCACTTCACTAGAAGTTTAGTAAGAAGAAAAAAAATCCAATTCATCCTTGTTGTACAAATTCATGTAACTTGCTAGAAAATGTAAAACAAGCTCGAGGATACGCTTTAGCCAATTGACATGTTCCGATAAATCTTCAGTGCAGCGTGTAATACATTTTCATGCAACTTGGTTAAAAAAGTGAAAACATAAGGAAGCCCCGAGGATTAAGCTGCTCAGGAAAGCTAACGTCGTAGCAGTGTGATATTGCGTTCGTTGTCGGCATGGTAATGCACTTTATGTAGCTAGAATCAACATAAAGTTTATTGCGAAAAAATACGAAACACTTACGGTTTACTATAGATCCGCAGAAAGAAAAAAAATAACACTGGTCTGGTCAAAAGTTTACGTTTGGTTTTTAAAATTCATCGTACAACCCTCGCGAATTGTTGAAGTGTCCTCGTTGCCATGGAAGTGCGTGCATATGTGCCATAGATTTTGAGTCTTATATGAAACCGACAAATACAAAATTGTGCGGAATATATGAATGGGAGCAACTGGGAATACACAATAAAGGATGGAATTAAATTGATTTTATAAATAACAAGTGGTCTGCAAGAGGTGAAGAAATGTCACGTCAGTGTCAGGCAGCTTTTGGTCGCTCGCCTACTTCAATATCCGGTTTTTGCCATTGCAGTTTGTTAAACGACAACAGTTGCCTGTTACAACTCGAGTGAAATGTTGTTCGGGTGAATGACGGTTGCATTTAAAAATCAAACTATTGTGAATATGTCTCGCTTTTTGGCAGATTTTTTTGAACTCGTGGGAATTGACAATTGGGTTTCGAAGTTATTGACAGGACAACCAACTTACCAGAGATAGCACTCTTTAATAATGAATTCAGCTTGTAGCAAAGGCGTTTCTGCCGCATGCAGCTACAATAGAGAAATAAATGTCGAATAAATGGCCTTACTGCTAGACAAAATTCTGCCTTCCCTCCTGTTGGATATGCTGCTAGAGCCTCGCCATATTTTGCATTTAGATTCAAAATAAAAACTGAAATGCAGAATTTATGCTCAATTTAGCTTTAGTGTTTCTTAATATAGAACTGGATTCGGGCTTCCAACTACGGAAATGGGCTTTCGAGGCCTTAGTTGTAAATGTATATATGGGGGTGTTGTGCGTGGGGAGCAATAGGTTAATATTTACACCTTTAGCTATGCTTGTATCGTCAGCTTCCTGCATAAAACTCTGTGCCTAATTTCATTATAACCAGGAATATTCTGTTTTAAAATGTGAACAGAGAATTGAACCCAGGTCACATAGCCATGCCAGCTAAATTGCATTATTCAATACATAGTTTTATTCCATGGATCACGTGGGCGTATTTTATTTAGTAATTAAAAAAGTACAGTAGGTATTCGACATAGCAATAATCTATGGATTTCTATTTCAAAAAATAGTCAAATACCTACAAATTCGTCACTTTACTTATCAAGTCAAATGAATGAATACAAAATTGTATGACTTAGTCTTAATTGAATTGTTGGTGAAAAGTGGTTGTTTGTCTTGTTTGTTTAGCTGCTATTAGGACATGTGCCCTTGTACTGTTTGGCATGTCTGCTTGCAGCTGGGAAATGGCTGTTTTTCAGCCCTGGACGACCTTGTCCACTTTGTGAATTTGTTAAGAGTGTTTTGCTGTCGTATCTCTCTCCCCTTCCTGGCCTGTTGACAATGTATGTTTCTTGTTTCCATTGAAAAATCATCTTTCTAGTGTGGCACTTGTAACTCGGCCACTTTGCCCTCATTATCTTTTGTTTGAAAGTCTGGCAAATTTTAATGGATTTTCGTTCGGTTTTGTGTTCTGCGTGTTAAATTGTTCGGCCACGCTTTCTGGTACGTTGCCATCTGACGTGAGTTTGACAGCAACGGTGTTTTATTCGCACCCCAAATGCATTCGTGTGATGCATGTTTGTCCATGTTTTCCGCTGTATTTTTGAATTGCCTTTGGCTCACGCACTTTGCAAGCTGACACTTTTCTTCGCTGTCCCTATTATTGTTCGATCGATAGAAAGGTGGGTTTTGCAGCATTTGTCAACTTCATATTTCTCTGCTTGTAAAGTTGATAACTTAGGATAACAATGATATGCGGAACAGCTTTTTTGGCCAACTGTAACACTGCAATTTTCTTCTCCAGTGGAAGAATTTTGCCCCCACACGACAAAAATGAACGAAGCTAACGTCGGTTTTTAGAGTTATTCCCTGTGTCCTGGTTATTTTAAAGAAGCTCTTCAAGAAACTAACACGATGCTTTTATGCTTTCTAAGAACATAAAATGTGGCGTGTGAACTTTTGGCGACTTTCGTAATAAAGAGAAATAAATTAAATATGGCGAACTCATTAATATATCTGACTTTTCAAAAACATCAAAAATTGGCTGTTGTTAAAATAAAAATATGTTTGTAAAAAATCATTTATTCGAAAAGAGATAATTCATTTCTATTACAAATGATAGATAATTCAAAAATGGTAAATAATATAAAAATATTGATAATAATAATTCACATATATTGGAGTTTTTCTCGAGTAATTCCCTGCAGCGAAATGAACTATTGAGTAATTTCTTATTTACATATTCATGAAAAAAAATTGACTGAATACTTCATTTAGTTTTCCAACGACATCTGTAAAAAGAGCGATTTTTTCTCATTGTGCAAAAATGCAATTTATATATATATATATATATATATGTATATATATATATATATATATTTATTTGCAGGGTGAACCAGAATTCCTCGCCACTCCACTTTTTTTTCTTAAATCTTATAGTTCTGAAAATTCTGTTATTATGTTAATGAAGTTAATCAGGAAGTTGTGTGTGCTCTACCCACTGATGCTGTTAAATTTTAACATCGACCATTTGTTGACGGAAATGCAAATAATAACTTGGAAACATTTGATTTCATACAAACAGACCATTCTCCTCTTTTTCCTCATTTGACATTTTGTTCTAAGTGTTACGGATCCCAAGTTATTATTTGGATTTCCGTCCTCAAATAGTCGTAGTTAAAATCTAACAACGTCAGTGGAATAAGCACACATGACTTCCTATTTAATTAACACATTAACAGAATATTCATAACTAAAAGATTAAGAAAAAAAAGAGGGGTGGTGATGAATTCTGGTCCACCCTGTATATTTCTGTTATTTCATGTGTTAAAAAGTTGTCTTTAAAGGTTTTGCTATTTCCAATTTTTGCTTACTAATAATGTAACAGACAGTTTTGATTTAGATATTCTCATGGTGACAAAATTATTTGTGTAATAGAATATTCAGCTTTGTTATGTTTCATTAATAAGATGCGCATACGTTTTGCACTTTTTTGTATCACATTCGCTCGGTTGAAGCTGTCTATCTTATATCTTGAAGCCTTTTAAGTTTTTTTTTACAAAACTTATTTTCCAGAATTGTCATTTATTTTCTTCCAGAAGTCGATATCTTTGCAGTGCATTTTAATTTTGCGCTAAACTAAGATAGTTTTAGATTTCTAGATTATGTTCGCCCTTTAGCATGATTTTCTTTTCGAATGGAAAGTGAACTTTTATCTTTTCTTAGGGTTTATGCACCTCTGACTTGTCATTAAACCAGAGCACCTTATCAAAGATCCCAGTTTGTTGGTGAAGCTTGTTTGCGTTTATACCTTGCAAATGATTACAAACTTGCAATGCTTTACACATAAAATGCATTTTCTCTGCTGAGATGAGTTTTAATTTATTTATATTAACCAGGGCTATGGCCAATTCTAGGAAAGCAGCATATATCATTTAACATGTTTTGTGTTTGCTTTTATATATATATATATTTTTATTTTCAAATACAATTTATTACTTTCAGCGGTTTTGTATGTTATTTAGTTTTCATAATGTTGAATTAGTGATCCACCCTTTGTTTAAACAGTAGCTACTGCTGTATTTACATGCTATCATAATTTCGTGCTAATTACTTATATTTCAATCTGTCCTTAACTAACGTTTTCATTGTAAAAACCACATAAATTATATTTGTGTTTCAAATATACCCATGAAATATTTTGCTCACTTGACATAATGAAATTGCTTGGAATATGAAATTTGTATATCTCATTCATCCATATTTCTCTGAAAACGCATTAATTAAAAGTTAAAATGTTGTCGAATTTTAAAATTGCATTAATGGCAAATTTCCTGCATAATCATTTTCATTATTGGACAAGTTTCATCCTAGTTTTAAAAAGATCTTGCACGCCACAGCAAATTTATTTATCGTTGGCTTGTTGCTCATTAATTTCGACTACACGTTCCTTGATATGAGGTCCACTTGGCATTGAGAACAATTAAAGTAAGCCTTTGGGGTAATCCCATTGGCGTTATTATTATGACGTGAAACTGGTTCAGAAGAGCGCACATTTTGCCAGTGCATTCTGACAGAACTAAGTGCAACACAAATAGCGGACTTGGGTAATAACCGAAATTGATCCAAATAATATAAGGTTTATACGCGGTTGTGGATGCACTAATATCATGGCTGACTAAATTATGTTGAACATTACGGAATATGCTAGTTCGAGTGGAAACGTGCGTCTAGATCTGGCCTCATTAAAAGTTGTCAAGGGGAAACTTTGAAATAAGCGGGCATTAACTAATTTATAATTGCATGCTCGATTAAAATCCCATATTTGAGTATGCGCATATCTTAGTCGTTTGAATATTTTTGGGTTGCCGATTTTTAGAAACCATAAATAATTTGATTTTCGGTTCATTAATTAATGCATGTAACCATAAATTTATGCAACTGGATTGCAGTAAGCTTTTGCACTAACTGCCGAATTGCTCTTAAATTATATGCAGCGCACATTATGGTAAAACTTAAGATTCTGCAGTGGATTATACTCTTAATTTCTCCAATTTTTTAAGGATTATAACCTAAGTTTAAATATATTTTCATAAAGATCATTGCTTAAAAGTCTATATTTAACTTTTTTCTAAATTTTCAAATGTATTATTTAAAAAATAAAGTAAATGCAAAGTTAAGTTAAAAGCTGCGCGTTCCAATTTCTAACACAGTTATAATTAAAAACATTTAAAAATAATCAATATAAAAATAACATGGAATAATTACATTTTAAATACGAAGTTTAGTTTCAGTTGAAGAAGGATATATTTAAATGTTTACTTTTTTTATTAATGTCTAGCCTAGACGACAAGTAATTAATGTCTAGCTTAGGAAAAAAAGCTACAGAGATGATGATGGATTAAAAAACTCATCTTTTTCTGATAATTGTAATCTCGTAATTTGAAAATGACATAAATCTGCAAACATGAAGGAAGACTAGCGTTTTCCAGCATAGCCAGTGCATTACTTCATTACGGATTTCCTCGCCTGCATCCTGTTTGCTTTTATAGGCTGTGTAGCTCCTAAATTGATGTGCACATGGGCTTCAACGAGGAGTAAATTAATGGGCCTTTTCATATTTAGTAGCTTATTACCGGTGAATTCCGGACACGCGGCATTAAATTACGATACCCCAACGACACAATAAGCTCCTTACGATGCTTTGTAATTGACTTTTGCTTCAGTCATTTGCATATTTATGTTATTCATTATGACTTCCCCTGGCCTCTTGGCTAATTTAACAAAATATTACTTCCATCACTCATTACTGAATTGAAAAATGGCCTGAATTCAAAAATTCTTTCGTTATTTTGTCAGTCCTTGGCAAGTTTTTATTCTTTGTTGTCTGCATGTATTTATCCATTTGCACAAATTCTTTTTATTTATTTTTTTTACGAGAATCTTAGTTCCTTTCGCCAACGTTATATCTTATTTAAGATATGACAATGTTCGTTTTTGTTTTTTGTTTAAATAATGTGTTAATTGAATTGATAAAACATTCATACAGAAACATCTGGCTGTCAATTATATTTCGAACGTATATACATGACAGTAATGCAGTATTAAACACTCTGGGGAAAAAAATCAAATCTCATCAATATTAAAATTTCAGCTTCCAAATTAGACGGTGTTATCTTTAATCTAAGTTATAAATGCAAGCAATTAACAATTTCATTTCAAGCTTAATTTCTCCCCGTGTTACGATAAGAAAAGTTGATGTTAAGTCGACATTTCGATCAAAATTGCGCTTCCTGAAAGGCGCTACTTTAATTTGTTCATTTGAAATTATCTTAGTTATCTAGGTTTTATCGTTAATTTCTTGTCCATTAGAATCTCGGTTAACTTTAATCCTTGACACGGGAGTACATGGATTTTCTGTAAGCATGCAGGCTAAAGCCCAGTTCACTCTTAAGACCTTAGCAAAAGGTTGGGAAAATAATATGCTGATAAGGCTATTAACTGTAATCCCAATAAAACCTGTAATTAGTTTTAAAGGCCCGATTAGTGGTTGAACGCCTACAGGTATCAGCCCTGCTTTTCATCGAAAACATGCAATGGAAATTTCTGCAGAAATCGATTAACCGATAGAGTTGACCACATTTGTAGCCCATATTTCGTGGCTCGTTTTGTGTGACGAAGTGCATAGTTGTTCCCTTATTTGTCCTTAATGTGCATCCTGCCCACCACTTTTACCGCAAAGTTTTGCTGCTAGGATGCGTTCAAAGTACTTCATGGGTAAAACCTCATTATTTTGCTAAAGAGTACGTTGAATTACATGGCCTATACAGTCATTCTGCCATATACTGTGTACTTAAGTAGTAAATTTAAAGAAAGCAATACTGTTTTCTTGCATAAGGATGCGTACATTTGAAAAGCAAAGGATACAATGGTACTTTTAGTGGTTCTAAACCTAAAATGTTTAACGGGGTATTGTGTTAAACAACAGAAGTGTGCATAAAGTGTGATGGGAATATTATTTCATTGTACATATAATTATTTTGTAGTTCGTTATGTAGAATTCGGGGCCATGGGTAACATGGCGGGAATTCCTGTGGTTGACCTGGGCATGGAATGTGGCCCATGTCAAAGGTCGAAACCCTTTCTGCATTCCCGGGCTGACCAGCATTCCTTGCGAGGTCTTCTGAGAAGCTCGGGGATTCAGAGAGGGCAGTTAGGTTTTACCAGTGCTCCGGATTAGGACACTGGTTGGTGCACCAGACTTTTTCTTTTGGTTGGCTTTTTCGGGGTAACGAGTTGTTGCCCGCGTGCTAACTACAGAGAGGATAAAAGGCAAATATTTCATACATGACAAAGCTTGAAAGCTACCACAGCTGTTGCTTCTTCATTTAGGATTGATCCTAAGGTTTTTATTCATTTGAACTTAATTAAACATAAAATATTCATTCTAATTCTGTCTCTGTAATTAAGCTTACTTTCGATTTTCCACTTCGTTCTTCTCCTGTTGTAGTTTTGTGGACAAATAATTGTCCTTATTTAAACTCCTTTAATTCCATGTCACTTTATTTTTTATAAAAAACACACATGAAGTTCGTACGTTAGCAATGGAATGATAAATTATTTTGCCTGATGAGCGTGTTATATTTTAGATAATGATAGACGACCTGAATGCGCTGATATTTCATGATTGCAGTATTTTGTTTAGTGATGTTGCACGGAATGCATCATAGATGGCGCGATATGGGTTTTGAAATATTGTTGGAAAAATACACATTCAACAATGTAAACATTGGGTTTATATAATTGACTCAAAATGCATTTTTGTGATTCGTCAATTTTTCATTTTAAGTGTGTATCTTGCTATCAGCTTGTTGCCAAATTCCTAAAGGATTTTAAATCCAAAGAGGAGGGTAGTCATGAAAAAATAAGATATTTTAGTATAAGTAAACCTCCATAAACCTCGTTCGTTGTATCCGGATGGGGATATTTCCTTTTTATTCCCGTGATAAACTAAAGCATAAAAGTAGTAGTGCAGGCGAGATTTACAAAAAATACATCCTAAATGTATGGCCATAAGCAATTTATGGTGTGCATATATACACACGGCTTAAAGAAATCTATATATTGGACATGCCTGGCAGTGCATAACTTTCGAGTGAGTATATATTTGGCCTAAAGTCCTGGTATTTTAAATATATAGCCAAAGAAAAATCTGAGCTTTTACACTTTCGAAAAAGAGATATGACATATAGCTGCATATATGATATGATGAATAGTATCATTGCTTGTCTTATAGTACGTATATCACCTAAGATTTGTTGAAGAAACATTTTACTCTGGGAGTTCTGAAAATCCTGTAAGAGCTTTCACTTGTATCCTGTAGGCTGTTCATAGAAGAAAAACAATGAAAATAATGTTCCTTAAGTCGGCGCACAATTTATTATAGCCATGTGATTAATGCACAAAAAAATATCGACAATTGGAGCAGCAATTTATATGAAAAAATTCTCTGAAAATGTATGCATTTATTTAGATAGCAAAATATGTGTACATTTAAAAGATTGTTTATAGTTAAATTTGATACACTTTTACTATTAATTGGTATGGTTTCTTTATGTTTATTTATTTAGGGCCCACGTTGATTTAATAAATCACTGAAAGGTCCGTCTTTTGTCTTTTTGGTGAGCTTTCTGGAGCAGTATTTGTACCTATGGACCAAAAACACAATTTCTGTGCATCTACCGAATCAACTAAATATCGAAAATGTTGTTTTTTATAGAAAAGCAATGGGTCTCTTGGGTGTAATTTATGATTTATCTACTATGGCAAAGTGATATTGCTAAAATAAGTATACTAATAGAATGCCGGTGTCCCGTGATATCGATTTCTTTATTTTCATAAAAAAATATTTGAAAATTATTTTCTATCCTATTTTGAGACGAAACGTATCTCAGTGGTGCATTTCTGAATCATGATTGTTTATTTTTTTTTCTTCTCTTTTGATAAGAAGCTCATGAACATCGTGAAGGATGTCTTCAAAGATATGTCGTTGTTAACACAAATATATGATGATTACATGGCTGCGGAGCGATATGGCTACGAGGGATAGAAAACTTTATTACATTATTTTAGTCGAGGAAAAAAAGCTGAAAATATCATATGGCGTTTCACTCGAGCTTACGATGGTAAAGCACGAATGGCTTACATTGATTGACATTGTTGACTTTGTACACTTTCTCCAGGGCTTTGCGAGGAACAGCTTATATTTTCTGTTGACGTGCCGTTGAAATGTATAATTTTACAGTTTTAGCCTTAGGGCAATCGGAGTTGTTAATCATAAATTGACAAATTAGGGTTATATATTTATGATGGCCCTGGATTTGAGGAAAGCTTCTGCTATTGAAAAGGATTTTGGACCAGCATGCATTGAGCGTTATTAATTATAGTCCCTTGCATTGAGAATATACGCCGGAATAGTCTTATTATCTTTAAAGGTATTACAGTAAATCGATAGTGGAAAAAGTTCTAAAATTATCTGATGATTTTATGAAAGCATTAAGTTATATATTTATCATCTGTGTAGTTGAATGTGTCAGTTGATGATAAATGGCAATGCATGTTAAACTATATTTATTGCATGTATGCATTTGAAAATGTACAAATGAATTATTTACATGTCCACATGTTTAAGTATTGTAAATTGTCATGGTACAGTATAACATACACTTTGCTGTGTAACATTTTTTAAAAACTAAGTCGCCCTTCAAGGTTCTTGAAATACTCATTTCTAAAGATTCACTGTTGACACCTAATAGAATTTTTAAGAATTGTTGACAATACCAATTTCAAAAATGATGTTCCAATGAATGAGATATATCAATTGACTCAATTTTAATCAATTGGTGTGTACGTAATAAAATGTTTTTTTCTGGTAAGGCATATCAGAGTAGAACATGTTACTCCCGTTAAGGAAACATGCTGTTCTGGGTTCACTATAAAAATTAAGTTGGTCGTATTTGTCGCCATAATTCACCGAGTGTAATTCCGTCCGAACCAGAACCCAAACCTCATCCTCAGATTCGCCATATTAGGAAGCATTCATTGCCTATAAGACCAACTCTGGCAATAAACATTATTGCAAGCAAATCTGTCGTAAAAACAAGCTCTACTGCAACCGAAAACCACCCTAATGCTTCTTTAACGCAATCATTATACCCCGCCAAATGATTAGCCGAGTTTTCTACTTTGCTTTGCCTTTTTTGCTCTAAATTATGGTTTGGAAACCGCGTCCAATTGTTCCGAGAGTAATACCATAAATTCTGTGCGCATATTGAACGAATGTTTCATACATCTGCATTGTGTGATTTGTCAACCCATTGTTATTTCTGGGGTTTGCAATCCAACATTCCTTAATGCTTGAGACCCTAAATTACTAATTAGGCAATGAGTTTTCCAATTTTAAATAATGTAAGGTTATTGAAGCGTTAAGAGCGTCATTTACTCTGTGTGTATCTTGTTCAAAGTGAAAAGGCTTTTGTTTAGGGTTTGAAAATAGATCCAAAAGGAAATTTCTTAAACGTTGAAATGCTTATACGAGTCGTTACATAGATATTTTATTAAAGGTTTTTTATGGCATAATATTCATTTAATACCATGCAGAATTGCGCAAATATAATAAATAATAACGATTCATATTTCTAAATAAATTACAAAAATGTTATTGTCAATTTATTGGTTAACATATATCATGGGTGGAAAAGTGTCAAATATGGACAAATGTTCTTGGACCATTTTATGATTGTAAGAACTATTAATTACTATTTTAGTGAATTTCACTGAGAAATTTAATGGTCGAATTGTATGTTGGCATCTAAGGCATATCGTTTTTTGTCACAATATAAATTGGTGTTGATCTGGTTGTAAACAGAAAATAACTCCGGCTTTCTTCGTACTTCTGCAAACATTGAATTGCGGAATAGGCTTGTAAAATCCATGGGAAAAAGTCGAACATATAGTGCCTTGACAGTGTTGAATTTTTTGATAGATTCCATAAGTTTGTGAAGACAAAAAGCAATCAAGCCATCAGTTTCTGTGAATCAGGACATCACGATTGCATGTTTGTGTCAACAAGATAGATTGCCAGTAACAGCCCCTAGTGTTTGGGCTCATGTTTTCTTAGGTGAATACCACTCAGTTAACGATCTTTATGATGAATTGTATTCCTACAGCTTTATTGTGTTTACATCTATCATCCTTATCGTCTATGATTATATGTCTAGAGTCAGGCCTTTGATACTTGCGTCCATTTAAATCCCATTATCAAGTGCTTTGAAGGACATGCTTTACGATATTTTTACACTGCCTCTTTAGTTATGCATATGTGCAATGATTCCATATGGCTATACAGTTTCTATTCGGAAACCATATATAAACATAGATGTAACCCACTCCGTAACCAACATTCCTATATACTTGTTATTCCATTACCTATTCCAAGAATTTTTAGAAATCTTGAAGATAAATTGAGGACACGCCTGTTCAAATATTTTATACAGTAGAATCTCGCTAAGTTCACCAAGTTTAGTTTTTACTATTGTTGAAAAAAACAACTTCTAGATTTCTTTGCTTGCATTGCATTTAGAGAAATTGGAGACATTGTCGTAAGAGTGATCGTTTGTATTGCGTTGGAAAGTAAAACGAATCAATACTCAACTCTTTTGTTTCATCTTGAGTTTCTTGCAAGCCAGTTTAAATGTAGTCAGTAATGTCCCAGCCGAAGCCAGAGAGGATTTTATTCGTAATGTAAAAATGTTGTCGCGTTTTCGGGCAAATTTATGCAACGCTACTTCTTTGCCAAATTTGCAAAGTACATTCTCTTTTCGTAATTTATAAGGTTGTTCAAATAGAAATGAAGGCTTTGTTTTTCGTCGTTAGTTGAAATAGCCGACTTGCTGAAATAAATCGGCGCGATATGAACCCTATATAGATGCTTCCGGCACTGCAAATCCAAGAAGAAGAAAAAAAACCTTTCAAGTTAAACTTCACGCACTTATTTCCCATTGAAAAACGATGGATTTTGCGCAAATTGATTCTCAATTTCTGAGTTGAGTTCACACATATACTCGTATGCAATGCGGTCTTCTTTGGTCATTGAAATTTCGAGTACATTCTTGTCCTGTTTTCTCTTGAGAAATCGCAGTTTATGGATTTCGAGATGCGACGTTAGGACGCCAATGTTTGTAACCTAAATGACATAGATGAAAATGGCGGATCAGAATAAATCGTCTATGGGTCTTCTTGTATGTCAAATAAAATGCTATAATGGAAGCTATAAGCCCATGTATTACTATGAAATGCATGCTTTATGCAGCCTGAACTGCTCATTTCTATTCTTCCTCTAACTTCTTTCACTAACATCAATATTTCGTGATGTTATGTTTAATTCTCTTGCTATGGGTAAGCTTTTTCTATCCGAAATACAGTGAAATAGTAGGAAATTATCACCATGATTTAGCTTTAATTTTCAGAAAGTTGTATTAGAAATGTCGATAAATTACACGCAAGAACACCCAACTTCAATAATGGTCTGCAGAGTTGTTTAACATTTTACTGAACCATTTACGTATGAGTTGAGATCTGTGAAACTAATGTATAATTTATCTGTACAGATGTTTGCGTTGTTAGTTGAGCAATCTTGCGAGTTCAGTAGGTTTTCGTCCACGAAATAGCGCGATAGCATTTGGTTGACCAACTCAATTGAATTATATATGTTTAGATCCCCGGAGGAGCACACGTATAAACCTGCATGTGTCCGAAATGTGTTTTCAGCATGCATGCTGGTACATTATTTTGTATGCTTTAGCAATTGGTCCTATTTCGCAGGAAAAAAAAACATCTTTTTGTTTACCAAACTTGCCCTTACTTCTTTTCTTTGACTGATTGTTTCCTGACGGTCATTTGAAAGGATTTCGTGATGCCCAAAGGGGATTTTTCTCGTTACATTTCCAAAGCCAGCAAAGTTATGTCAAAGTCATTGCTATTTCTGCTGCCCAGAATTGCATCAAATGCAGCAATATGGTAATATAAAAATAAACATAGGTATAATGCACAAATTCTCGTATTTTATAACATGCAAATAACGATATTTGCTTATTTGAAGCATGTTTCAACCACTTCTTACCATGACAATAATTTGTACGAAATGACAGTAGACCTTCTTGTTAAATAATTTGGTTTTCTTGTTGTATATTTTCAGTTGTTTTACAAGTGTATGAAGCTCAAGTTTACGACGATTTTGTGATGAGGGGAAATACTGCCATTTTACGATGTCAGATACCTAGCTTCGTGTCTGAATATGTGAAAGTCACAACGTGGATTAAGGATACGAGCAATGGAATAGATTTAAAGACCAAAAATGGTGAGCTTTTCTATTTTACTAATCTTTAGTAATTAAAAACTTGTGAAATATACTACATTATCTCGAATATTTTCATTTTCGAGACCTTAGGTTAAGGTCTAGATCAAGTTTTCATCAAATCTAAGACTTTGCGTTAAATGTGAGTTAAATATAACGATATAGATCATATTTTACTCTGTATCCTTCTGTTGCTTTTTTATTATGATTGCTGTAGGCCCAGATTATAATTTCACTTATCTTAATGCATCAATAATTTTTAAAAATATGAAGTTCTTTTAATTAATTAAATTATTATTATGGTTTCCATTTGTATGAATGCATACTATAATTTCCGATCACGTAATGAAAAAAATATTATTAGTATTTTTTTCTGTTTATCTTGCATATTGAAGATAACACAAAAATGCTTTATTTCTCAATACAACTCCAAAAAACGAAATCATGAAATAGAAGAAATCGTCTTTCTAAATAAAGAATAGCAAGCTCATTTCACTGAAATGAAAATTGATTGGATTTTATTTTAGAGAAATAAAAGCTGTTTTTCTTTAAACTTATTACATTTGGCCTGGGTTTTAGTAAGTGTGGTAGTATTCTCTTAGATACGAAGAAGGCTGAGCTAACTTTTATGTCATATAAGTTAACAATTCATTCATGGAACATTTGTTAACAAATTTATTCTCGATTCGAACCAAGATTTATCCATAAATTCAGAATTAATTCCATTATGAATATCTCTGAGATGAAGAATAAATGAATGCAAATTTCCTTTCTGTCGTTTTCAGGTTATAAATTGTGATAAAAGTAAGGATTTTTTCTTGAGATTATTTAAATAGGTTTGTGAGCAAAAAACGCTACCACCATACTTAAATACGTTAACACATACGACTATGACTTAGTTTACATTTTCTGAAAAGGCGATGAACCAAAAACATTTTTGAATTAAAATAATCTGAGGAAAAGACTAAGTGGGGAAACCATTTCTTAATGAAGGCGCAAAGCACACAGGACTCTTAATGAGGTGTTTAAATGTGTGCATTCAAGTTCTGCCATTGTTAATTACGTATACGAGTGACTAAACACATTATTATCGCCAGAACGTAAAAAACTTTGGTTCGTGAAATGTTTAATGCCTTGTGTTGAGTTAGAAAATGTGCGTGATTCATCACAAATATTGTGCTAATTCGTACAGTTGGATAAAAAAATATCATAGTGCTAATGAAATAAATTTGGCTAACTCTATTCGATTATGGAAATAAAGTTTGTTACAATGATATATCAAAGTAATTGTTGATTGATAAATATAAGTGTAACTTTCTCACATTAAAAAATGATGTAATTACGATTATAAATTGGAAGAATATCAAACGATAGGTTAAAGCTAAGTATGGGTAGCCAATTCATAAACCATCATCCTAAGCATTTGTAGCATAATCTATACCCCATTCACTTAGCATATGTGGTTTTTATTGCAATATTGTAATTTTGCCAATGTGTGGGGTGGTAAGAATCGAATACCAGAGCAATGGCTTTCTTTTTGAAATTCTCATACGCCAATTACGTACAATATTCAACAGAATCCCAATTCCAATGAGTTCCTTACAACAACTGCACTAATTAAAGCGCTCCACATCTAAAATCTATAATATTCACGAGCATTTTTCCAAAAATAGACTAGTATTGAGAGCATTCTGCACTCTTAATTTCATTTTACGACTGCGATCATGGTTTAATGGCAGTTTACAAACGTGTTAATTCATTTTATTGCGGATTTCTTTTCAGTGGAGCTAAAATCCATTTTGCCTACTTAATTGGATTGCTTGCTAGCGAACTGTAACATGAAATTAGTTCACCTTTATTGAAATTCATCCAGAGGCTAGTCTCGCAGCGAGCCTTTTCGGTTGTTATAGGTAAATCAATTTGAGGTGTGTAGGCAGAATAGTTTTGCTCGCCATAAAACGATTTTAAACTGGAAGCCAGCATATGCACTCTGCATAATGGAAAAACCCCATTTCCAAGAAAACTCGTTTAGAAAAGGCGATGTATTTTCAGAAAATCTGTTTTGAATGTTTTCAGCAGCATCTAGGGGTATGTTTGTGCACAGCTTGGCTAAATACTTAATAACTGAAATGCACACAGCCTTGCATTTCGCGAAAACAATGCCTAATGCATGACATTCAAATTCAAAATATGCTTCTTTAGTTGTTTTCTTTTGTACGTAGTTTTGCCAATAAATAAATAATTATATAAATAAATTAAGCAAAAAGAAATCGAATTTTCAAATGTTTTGGGGAATAACAACCTTCTGCCATCCATGCGATGTTGATATATTGCAAAACAGTGTTTTACCTCCTACTGTCCTCTTGCATAATGAATTTTGGCTGCAGGATACCGAATGAGTCACTTTTTAAATTCTTTATTTAGTTGAAAGTCTTGCATTTTAAAATATTAAAAGCATCCTTCATCAAGCATGATGAATCTCTAAACTTGTTTTCATTGGAATCTTTCCATTGGAATGTTTCTTTGGTCCATTAAATTCATACTCGAGATGTTATTTTTTTAAATTTGCTTCAAAACTTATTGAAATTTCTCTAAATTTGCCGTATAAATATTCCTTGATAATGACAAAAGTGTAAATATGCTCATCCGATATGTGTTGTGTACACATTGTACATAACTTATGCATCTTCAGGATGATTCACAACAGACTTCGTGGGCTTTTGGAAATGTTAATTTTATAACAATTTAGCTAACCTAATTTCTCGTCCCTGTGTGAGTATTATGCGACTTTAACTGAATTTCCATTGCTTGATGGATGTCCCATACGAGATCTTCTCTGACAGGCTGGTTTCGTATGTGTGCACTTCTCCGATCCCATGTATATTTCATGTCGTCCATCCATGTAGGGATGTACCATCGTTGAAAATGATAACAAGGCTGACCCATGAAATGATAAGTTTAGGACTAATCCGTAGGTTGCATCAGTGTGTGTGAGCATGTCGTTCCATATTCAGACGGTCGTCACATCCTGAAAAAGTAATGCATTTTCCATTGAGCAAAGAGTTTTATGTGAGCCACACACGCCTCGGACGTGCTTCCATGCCTTGAAAATAGTTGCTTCAGAGATTTCCAATGTCAATTCCCACATACACATTACGTTTGTTATTCAAGCCCAGGCTCATTTGTATTGCTATGATGAATGTATCCCTAAAGTAATGTCTCCCCTTTGTGGGCTTTTTTTTTTCTTCTATCCTTCCATAGACAGCAAGTACACGGTTCTTCCATACGGAGAGTTATATATTCACGACGTTGAATCCAATGACAGTCTACAGGGATACCGCTGTCGTACTTTGCACAAGTTAACCGGGGAGCAAAGGTCCAGCTCCATCGGAAAAGTAATGTTTACAGGTAAAATACTTTCACGCTATATTTAATGCTCATTTATTATTTGGCATGATAAAAACATCCGATAATAAATCCCTCGCAAAAAGCACAACACCCTCTGTATTGCATTTTGTGCTGTAATAAAATTCTTATGTGCGTATTGATATATTATCGGTATACGTGACCGCTAGCGAAATCACAGAGCCATCTGTGATGCATCTTTGACTCGACTTGTGTTGAACAAAAGCTTCATCTTTTAGGATCCATAATGATGACACGAAGCATGTCAAACTCCTTTCTTTTAAAAAGACTTTAGATTTTTTTATTTTTTATTTTGAGAGCCTTCAACTGTTTATTTTCTATTGTAAGAATGTTGTATTTCTTTGCTGTTATCTTTCAGTAACTGCACAAATGTTCAATTCCCAGAGCACAAATTGTTTCCCCCATTGCACATTTTGTGTCCAAGTGTACGTTAGAGTAAATTTCTGCTTGTTCGTTCATTGCATTATTGTCAACTGTTTTTACAGTTAACGAAAGAGGGTGTGCCTTTGGCTTTCATACACATTTCTGGCACGTAGTTAGACCTCAACTATTGATTTTGTTTCCAGTGGCAATTGTCTCCTAGCCGCAGAATTGCATTTTGTGAAACAATCAAGAAAGTAAAAATAAACGTTTACCGAATTTAGGGTTAAACGAGCCGTGTATTTTGGTATATCTTAAAGTTCGATGTTTTTTGAGGAGCGAAGCATCTGTTTTCAATTGTATTTGATGTGAAATTAACGGGCCCTATAATGTTGCCGCTCCCATGTGCGGTCAATAAGTGTTGCCACCAGACTTTCATATAGGCTGTAAATGTTAACAATTTTTGGCTGCAGTTTCGGAAATCAGCTTGCTGGCACATTTTTTAAATAGATCAATTAATGATCCGAGCCTTTTTTTTACTTAATTTGCGTAGAGTGGAACTAAGTGTCAGTGGCTTACCGGAGTCATTTTTTCCCAAGGAAATGTTCCCATATAATCCCTTTGTTTTCCTTGTAACCAGAATTTTCGTCAAATTTAATTTTTTATTGATTTTCCAATCAATATTTTTTTTGGCTCTTATGAAATCTACTGAGGCTTTCTGGAGTCGTTTTAAACACAGTGTTGTATCTTTGGACTTTTTAATGTCTTTCATTGAGATGTTTGAAAAAATGAACAAGTAAATGTTTACTCGTCACATTTCAAGATAACGTGTGGTACATATCATTTAAAACGTGTATTTCCTTGGGTCAGTAATTACATTAATAGTAAAACTTCCGAAAGTTAAAATCCTCATAAAATATTCGTATTTTTGATCTAAAAGATTAATTTGATAATTTAGGCATATCATGTATAAAATTTTAAACTAAAGTACATCTATTCGATTTTCTTGTATAGAATCTACGGGAAGTGTATCGCCACGAATAACAGATAGCAAACCCACAATTCAAGCAAGAAGAGGAGATTCTGTGGTTTTACCATGTTTGGCACAAGGGCTTCCTCCACCCACTTACACGTAAGTTTCTTTCAGTTTGGCCTTGCTTTTTTACAACACATATAACAAAATGTCAACTACATTCATTTCGAGTTGTTAATACTAATGAATTTTACATTATAGCAAGAATGGTTCTTTATCAGTTTCCTCAAAAATTAACTTAATATATATCACATAAATATTATTTTATGTTGTGCTGTTGTATACGATCAGAAACAGAAATACTCTGATTTCGATGAAAATGCAAAACAAACCACGTTAATAGTTAAAATCTGTGCTGTTTATGGACGAAACAATGGTCATTTTGTTTCTTGTAAATTTATGTTTGGAGTTGGTGGTTCAGCTTACCAAATGGCCTAAGCAGGAGTAGAGTTCAGGTTGAGATGGGAACAGGTCAGAGTAACGACTGACTACTAATTACCTCATATGTTGCAAATGCCATTTTGGTTTCATAAAAATAGGTTTAGCAACATCGATGCAAGTACGGGTTGCAGCTGCGAGATGTAATTATGGAAGTGCAAAGTGACCATTAGGCAATTATTTGACGCTTACCTACTGATGTCCTGCAAATCTCAACACGTGATAAATAAGCTGGGAGTTAGGCCTTTAAAATGATGGAGAAATGCGGGTCAACTCTTTAAATGATGTGCAAATAATAAAACTTAATAGTGGCGCTCATAATTAGATAAGTGTGGAGTTGATTTAATAAGTGCTTCAACACCCATGGGAAATTTGTAATCAAAATTGTCTAATGAAATAAAAATCAACTTATAAACTGGACTACACTAAACAATCAACAGAGATCTCAATCTCCTTAGTCATCACGTATTTTAAAAACAAGGATTCTGCTTAAATCATTTGCAGTGTGGGTCAATTTTTTACAATAATCGTTTTTAGAAACTGTCGATGTTTTTAAATTTTGATTTTGAATGCTCTAAGCATCAATTGGTGAACTGTTGTACAGACAATGATTAGACATTAAAGATGATTTCTAATTACATAATTCCCGATTTTGTGGTTTTCGACTTACTTGCAAATAGTTTTATTTTTAAAGAATTGATCCTTATAAAAGCTAAGTTTAAAAGTAATGAGAAACTCCATGGTCTGCATCCTCCAGTTATAAGGTCCATTGCAGTGGCTATAAAATTCGGTTGTAAACCACTGTTAAGAGACACTGTGACATACTGAATAAATAAATTGCTAAGCTAACGTCCGTTGGGGTAATAGAAACTTATTAGACCTCCGAGTGAATAATGTTGAATTTAAGGGCTCTTATCAGGTCTGCCGTTGCTAACTACAACACATTACGTAATTATATATAACCCTCGCTTTTTCATGTTTATCAAGGTTTTCCAGGCATTAATTTGCTGGCAAATTATGGCCTGCTGATGTTTAGTCTAAGCCGTAGGCACAAACATGGTGCAGCGTCTGTTTTTCCTTTGATTAATCGCAACATGGATTTGAAATGAAAGTTCCTGGCCTTTGTTAAACGCTATGAACCATTAACTGTCTTATTTTCCTTCTGTCGTTTAACATCTAACTTTCATTGTATTTTTTTAGCTTAATCCCAAACATAAATCAATATTTATTTGAAAGCTTCAAGTTCGTATAACATTATAAAAAGATCAACAATCTATTTTTTAGTGTTTTTAATTTTATATTATTATTTCTTATTATTCAGAATTGTTGGCTCAATTGAAGTAGTACTAACAATTACTACTTGCTATTTTAAGCTATGAGTTATCAATTAGTTAATTATAAATTGCAATATATCGATGATATTGCTATTAGGCGATAACTAAGAGCCCCTTTATTAACTAAGCCACCATAACTTAGCATGAGACAATTTCCGATCTAATACCATTTTATGTAGGCTCGAAAAGTTCCAAATTGTATTTCGATTTTTAGAAGGCTTTTATAGCTTAAATGTGTATCTATATTCCTTTCCTGTTTTATTATCCAAGCCTCTATGTCAAAAACAGACCTTCATATATCCATTTTTCAATCATTTAGGATATTTCGTTTAAGAAAAGCATTTTTGGCCTGATCAGACCAAGACAATCTTGTAAAAGCCATCGTATAGCTATATCATAATATCTCTATTGGTGGGCACCTTCAAAATCTAGGCCCCTTCTTTTAATGGTCAGTTTTTCTTGATCACATTTTCCTTACCTAGCAACGCGAAGAATATTTTTCAAGATGTTGCAAATGCTTTGTCATTATAAATATGGTAGGATTTTCAAGTTTGTTAGACTTATTGGACATAGCATATATGTCGTAGCTTGATTCGCTTAATGATAATGGCGATGCCCATCTTAAAGAGGTTGGACGAGAAAGATGTGGGCCTGAAAATGCCTTAAATTCCTCTATTTTATTCTGTGAAAAAGCATTCAGTGTGAAAAGGATCTACTCATTGATGAGCTGCTCAATGGATACTTTCCCAGAAATGTTTTGACCATAGGCTATTGAAGTAAAAATATAGATGGGCGTGCGAGCCTACGCTATGTATGTGTTTGAGTCGAGCTGATCTATAAGAAATATTGATCCTAAAAAACGGACACTATACCGGGTATATCATCCTCACTTCGTCTTAGATTAAGCTAAATGTCACTCCTTCAATGTTCTTTTTGAAATGAACATTTTTTTCAGTACCACCATTCTTTTGTGAAATACGGTGTTATGTTTTAAGTATTTTCTATTATTTTATCATCCACAAAAAACAAAATCATAAGATGTGAAGGCATAAAACGTAACATTCTTGTATTAACAGTGTCTACTCTTTAATTCCGAAAACCCATCTCCATAATTGGTTAAAATAGCGATATGTCATAGATGGCATACGTTCAGTCCTTTAGAAAAGTCAGTGAGTGCATTGATTTCAAACTCACGTGAGGGTAGCACAATTGTGTTCGTCATCTCCGAAATAATCAATCCTAGTGATATTCTGTTCATATCTGGCTGTCTACAACAGTTTGTCCTCGCGTTTATCATCGCGGGTTAATGGATACTGGGCTTTCGTCACTCATCAGTAGTCATGGCATTGGTGTGTTGCAGAAATCCCTTTGTGGATACACGATTTTCGCAGTAATAAGTGCGAGCCCTGTGCAATTGGTGGATCAGTGCAATCAGAAATGTCATTTATTTTTTGACATCATTCCAGAGTCCGTTGCCCCAGAAGGCAGCAGTGTATAGATTGCACAGATGATATTGACCACAGGCCTAATTATAAATAGGTAGAATAGTTTCCGAGTGGATTCTCCTATGGATGAGAACTAACAAATAATACGCAGCTGTTTCTTGCTGCCAACTATAATTAGATAATGAAAAGTTCTCTGCCAACTTTGGCGTTTGTTGGTCAGCAATACGTCCCATTAATAGCATAACCGAGGCATGAAACAAGACGATACTATTTACGGATATTAAGAATAAAATATTACACGTTGTGTTAATCGATAAGTTATGAAGGGGGGAGATAACAGCAAATTTCTATAAACGCAATCACACGTTAATGCTTTCAACAATAGACAGCGCCATTCTTTCCTAATTTCTATTGCAGGTGGTACAGAAAAACAAATACTGGACAAATGATGACCATCCCAACTGGAAAACGCTATTATCAGAATCACGGTGTTTTAAATATTGACAATGTTGAGCAGGGCGATGCTGGGACATATGTGTGCAAAGTACAGAACAGTTTGGGGGATGAAAAGGCAGAAACCAATCTGGTTTTAACAGGTAAATAAGTTATTTCATTTGCATTCAATTTGTTATATCGCCTAGACTGTCAGAATGTTAGCGGGATGTCCCAAAATCCAAATTAAAAAAAAAGCATCTGTATTTTTAAAAACATTTCACTGCTGCTGAACGTCCTATACGTTTGTGTTTCTGTGAACTCTATTCAATAAATTCAGTATTTATGCAGTAGGCATCTATGCCATTGTCGTGTTTTAGAAGCTGGAATTTCAGCGCATATTTTAAGGAATTTGGGTGAAATCATACGTAAACAAACTGTGCAATCTCAAGCGCCTTGACAGATATTGGAAATGCCAAATGGCAGTCGAGCTTAGATGCGGAACGCGTTTGGTGTAAAATTAATTGAAATTCAAATTAATTTTGCAGATAGTTTAGCTGTGCACGTAGAACCTCGTATGCGCGTTGTGGAGCGAGGCAAATCGACGACATTTCGATGTTCATCCTCTGGTTATCCCATTATTTCAATGACCTGGTTTCGAAACGGCAAAGTCCTCAGTCAGCCATCTGTTGCCACTGCCTCCAGAGAAGTCCTATCAATCGACTCTGTGAGTCGTCAAGAGGCTGGCATGTATCAGTGTTTCGTGAAAAATTCTCACGAAACGGTACAAGCAACAGCTGAACTACGCTTGGGAGGTAAGATATGACGGCTATTTGTTTATTTTCTCTGCTACGGTGAATTGTTACGATTGTCGACCAACATTTAATAAGTTTTTGTGAAAACAAATAACATTCCTGTGGATTGTTTGTGTGTTTTCATTGTACCGTGGTCCTTGCACCATTTATTCTGAAAGTATCTGTCTCCAATATAACAAGTAGAGTAACATTAATGATTATAATGAATAATTAAAGTGCATTAATTTATATACTGGCTTTAAAAGATTGACATAGTTACAGGGTTTCCATTTACCGTAGTAGAATTTTTTCACATAATAATAGATTAATAGAATGCATTTACGTATTAAAAGCCAGGTTCGATGCACAAACAAATAAAAAAACGTGTTGCTGGGGTTACAAAATCCATTAATATTAAACAGCATATTTGTGATTTCGACTTTCACCAACATGCAAGACAATGAATATAATTATTTAGGATAGTTTTTTCCTTGTCACTTTTGGTTTTTTCGATGTATTTCTGCGTCCAATTAATTTAATGGAATGGATTTTCTTGTAATGCAGAAAACATTGATTTTGCTGCAAGCAAATAATGCTAATTACTACCTTAAGAAAAACATATCTTCATGTTAATAAGTGTAATTTACGCATTGGCATGTCTGGTTCTTCCTACCGCCCAGTAATTATAAATAACCATCGACTGTGGTACACTATCAGTTTCCCACCATAATAATTTACTGTATATGTAACAGTGTTGTGTAAGCCGTTTTCGTTTCATGTTGAGTCTCCATGAATAATTAACATCAGGCTCCTTAATTACGTTTTCTAAACTTGAGTCTGTAATCCTTTTTTTATATTATATGTTAGTCAACCTTTTCTGTCTCTTCCTTCGATACACAAATTATTGGATTAGGGGCATCTTCTCCTAATGAACTAGACGAATTACGACGAGCATTGAAATTTCTCCTTAATGTCAGCTTACGTGGCCCTAGTTTTCGTATGAAAGGCATGCCATCGACGATGCTTGCATCTAATATGCGATGACATGCTCAGTGGATTTAAAATATTTCGCCAATTGTATTTTATCCGCGTAATAACCATGGAAAGGATTTTTGAAAATGTCAAGTTTTTTAGCTGTGTTTACAATAGAGTGAAAGGAAAATCTATCATATTGCATTCGTCAAGCTTATTTTCTTAGTGCATTTACTATGTGGGGATTCTCTAGTGGTTCTAATCCTATCAACTCGAAATTCTAAACCGAAAACATGAAATTATTCTTGTTTGAGGGTATTAAAGAGGATGTATTAATAACATTAATGAAATGTAGAAGTTTCGAAAACGTTAAGGTAAATATATACTAGGAGTTAGCATCATGCAATTTGTGCAATAATGTAATGTAAGCAAATAATGCTGTGATATTTCTGAATGGTATTTACTCTAAAATATCAAACGTATACATTTTTTTGTTCAACTTTCAGATAGTAGTCCGGATATAATCTGGGGTTTCGCGGAGGAAGTACGTCACCCGGGGTCAACTGCAACTCTTAAGTGTGTTGCCGCTGGTAACCCAATCCCAGCATTCAGCTGGACTCTTGATGAACTTTCATTACCAACCAGTGATCGATTCCGGGTCAAAGATCACGTGGATAAAGATGGTAGCGTGGTTTCTTACGTGACCGTCACTAAAGTACAAGTCGAAGATGGTGGTTTATACAAATGTAATGCCTCAAATAAAGCAGGGGAAGCCTGCCATTCGGCTAGACTCAATGTTCACGGTAAGAAAAAATATATTTTATTTTATGCGTCTGTTTTATTCAACAATGGGGCGATTTATATTCTACAAACTTGCAAGGATTGTTATTTTTTTAAATTTTCATCAGTAATTTCGAGAGTTTAAGATCTTAAACTATGCGGTTGATAATGCGGTTGTTCAAAACATTGTGACTTTTGTAACATTTTGCAGGTCCATCTTTGTGTAAATAATCGTATACATTACGCTGCACTATTATTATTCGAGATAACATCTACTTTCTAAGACGAAGTAATATTCCTTAATAATAACCTAAGTGATTCTTTAAATTTTTTTCTTACGATAATAATAATACCACTATTTACGTTTCAAAAACAACACATTTAAATTGTCTGAAGCAGCAAACCGATATTTGGCAAACTTTTCTATTTCTTCCACGTCGCTTTGCTAACGAGAAAAGTAAAGAAATTCTACGAATTTGGGGTTAAATAATAGCGTGGTTTGGTGCAGATCATGTCGTCATTATGTTCTTCGAGGTAATGTCTGAACTGTTGGCAAAGCTGAGGTGCTAAAGCTTCCTTTTCTGTTAATCCTTGGTAATAATGAACGGTTTCCATGTCAGAGAAGTCGACAATGGCTTATTAAATATAACCCCAAGCTAGAAAACAACAACATTCACTGCTTGCCTCTGATCGATATAAGATGAACAATAAATAGCAAATGAACAACCATCTTTGGTAAATAATAAGCTTAGGCCCTGTAGAGAAAACCATGCCTGCTTGGTCGTCACCTGCGATAAAAACCTGCATACTATTAGTTTTTCGCGAAAAAATTTCCTTGTCTCCTTGCCATGGTTACATTAGTCAGTGGGTAATTTGTCTTTCTTAGGCCGAAGCCGAAACATCTTTGATTTAGAGGGCCATCGATGCCATTAATTATCATTTATTCTTTCCGTTTAATTGAATGTAAGCAAATACGCTTCGCTAACTTCAACTTGGTTGGAGATGATACTGGATCCATGATATTTGAGATCTCCATTCTCGATGTCTTGATATTTATTGTTTACAAAAATCAAATTGTAGATCAGAAATGATTCATTTTAATTGGTTATATCTAGAGTGCATCAAGGAATGGAAAATATTAATGGAGAGTATGTTTCATTCTGTAGAGTATATATTCTGTAACTGAGAATATATGGGAGAAAATCTTCTCTAAAGAGGTTACTAAATAAATGTAGTGCCTTTTATCCCCCTACGTTAATTTTCATTAGACTTTCTGGGATTAACTGTAAAACTTGATTTTACTTTGTTATGATAATTACTTGTCCAACTCTTGGAATAATATATTAAGCTATTTTTATTTGGAGAGGTGGTTCTTTAAATTTTATATACATTGTATCGTTTCTTGCACTTGATTCTGCCAATCTACAGTCCGCGTATTAAATCATAAATTTTCCGTACCCAGATTAAAAAGTTTCGTTAGTCTAATAAGAAAAGTCAGTAAGTTTTACTGATTGCTCACCTGGGAGTCCTTAATTTTGTTTCCAGAGCATTTTCATTCACGGCATTCCTTCTTAACACCTATCTTGGGAATAATGCTTTGATGAGAATACGAGCGCTTGTTTTTATAGTCACTTTTGTTTACTTCAAAGGGTTACAAATACCGTATATGCGAACCCTGATTACCGTGGTAATTTCCCTGTATTTTCTTTTATCGGATTTGATATTTAGGTCTTCCATTTATTCGTGCCTTACCAAAACGTGTCGCAGTGGAGGGAGCCAACACTTCTCTTTCATGCCCAGCATCGGGATACCCAATAGATTCAATTGTTTGGATGAGAGGTAAGTTTCGAAATATTTATTAGAAAGTTTGGTTATTTGGAGGTTATTTTTTTTTTAATCTAAAATAATGATGAAAAAAATAAATACGATATCCCTGTAGGTGAGCAATCACTGCTAGCAATGCTATGTGTGATTGCTGATATTCAGGGACAAGATTGCGATTTTTTTTTATGAAAAATTGTTTATTTTTTCTGCATTGAAAATGTTTAAGGTTATCCATCCGCAATTATATTTATGTTTTTAACTGAATCTTCCACAATTCTTTTCTTAATAATTAATAAATTCATTATTCGACATTTGAGTTGTTTGCTAGCAGTGACTGTCCCCCTACAAAGATTTATAATTAAGTTCTTCAAAATGTTAATTTCCTAATCGTTATGTTTATATTGTTCTCTGAACTGGCTTTGTTTCGCTTGGATAGTTCTCTTTCCGTTTGTGTTGTAATGCCGCGTTTGTTGCTTTAGGTGACCAAAAGGTTCCATTTAATCACCGTCAAAAAGTGTTTCCCAATGGTACACTCTTTGTGTCCAATGTGCAACATGCTCTGGATGCTGGAAAATACACCTGTGAGGCCAGTAACAATCAAGGACAGAGTTCCCGCAGGGATTTCGAAGTCGACGTTCTCGGTAAGTTGCAGGCCAGCTATTTTCTATCACATTTTTTTATTTTATGGGCTTTTTTGCATTGATTGTTTATTGATCGATGTGAAATGGTGTGTTTCTGGCTGTTTGCCCGAATAGTTATACGCTTCATAAGTTTAGAATAGATATTTGTAGACAAGTTTATCGTAGAACAACTTAATATGCCCATTGAAAAATGAAAGATGCCTCAGACACCAACAAGTGGACATTACCAGTACTAATGGGGTGAATATGCGAACATTTTGAAATATTGGGGGAAAATACTTTTAGAAAGCGGAAATCATATGCGTGCGTAGGGGTAGATTAATTAGCACAATTTGTGAATGGCGTATCCCGTTAATAATCTTTTTTAGCAGAAAGATATTTGCATTTCATATCGATTGAAGTCTTGAGGATTTACTGCAAATTACTAAGTGAACGGAATTTTTAGGGATGACCACTGCTCTCTAACTTGCATATGTTTGGGATCAACCTGGGCTACGATCCCATCAACCTTTGGCAATTTTTTCTCGGAGTATTTTATGGGCTCATAAATTCCTCTGGTGTTAGATAGGTAATCGAAAAAGCGAATTTTTGGAGTGGGCCAAACCCAGGAATTTCTTTGGCTAAGCCTCCATCTAGAGCTCTACCTCCATGGTGACAATGACTTTGCCCATTTTTCCCAACGGCGTAACTGCGTTTTCCTTTGACGTGAATGGATCCGTAAATTTAGTGAAAATCTCTCCATACTGCTGCCATAGACTTCTTCTGCATATGGCATTATTCAATATCCTTTTTTATGGAAAGGCTATTTATGGGGATCCCACTCTCCATCTCCCATCAGCCTCATAGGTCCTTTGCTAAAAAGCAATTTTCACATTGATCCATATGCCCTTGGCTTTATAGGCCATATATCTGTAAAGACGTCGATTGCCATCAGATATTCACCCTGTTGGACTTATCCAGTTGCCTTTGGCCTATTTTTTCACGTTGACCATAAAATCCAGGGGGAAAAAACTTTTAAGAATAACCTGTCGAGTTATATAGTTGTACCATTTTGTATTTGCTTTTTAATACGCGTAAATGTATTAACAATGAAAATACTTAACGTAATATTTTATACACGCAGTATATTAATTTATATTTGTAATGACATTAATTTAAATATACTCATGTATTTTCACATTTACAAAAAATGTCTTTAATTTCAATACTAACTGCGTTGCTCTATCAAAACATTAGCTATTTTGAACAATGGAGTGCTTATTATTAAGGATGAGAATAGCTATTTATCTAATAGTACCTTTAAAAGTAGCTTTGCTTATAACTTTCGATTACTCTTAAGGAAAATGTAATTATTTGATGTTGGACAAACTTAGGATTTCGTTTTATTAGCTTTTCTAGAGAACTTTTATTATTACGCCCATTTGAGCTTGAAGAAGTATTTGACGAAAATTCAATTTAAAATGTCTGTCTAGGAAGTATTTACACTGCAGTTATGATGTCTTAAAACGTAGAATTAATTTTGAAAATATCGTCTTTGTCATAATTGCGAGTGTTGATTTATACTACGTAGTGCTCGAGTTTGCAATACGAATCTTCGAAAATAACATTATTAGGATTTACTGAGATATTGCTTTCCAAAAGTTCAAGAATACGAAAAGTACATGTGCACTTGTCTTAGACAAGATTCTTTATTGAACATATACTTTCATTAAATCTGCAACGGGATTTTCAAATTTCGCTTCCTTTGAAGGTTTTTAATTAAAAGAGAGACTCATTCGATTTTTTTTCTTCCATCAGGAGATATTCTTGCACTTTATTAAAAGTAGCTTCTTCTGAGGTAATTTAATACCCAAGGATACTCAGTATACAAGTATATGCCAAATAATTTAATCAAAAAATGAAATTTATTATCAGATCATAAGCGTATCACGAGCATGCATCAGTTATTCAAAAGGGCTAATTAGCAAGCAAAAAGCCACATATAGAAATTGGACTACTTTAAAACTTGATTAGATTTTGCTAATAAATAACTTATTTGAACTCATAGTTATTAAGCTGGAAGAGTAGATCCTGCTTACATATTCACCTAAATGTCTTCCTTTGTCGTTACTTTCCATCTTCTTTATTACTCTGTGATTAAAACTTTGAGAATATGGTCCATGTGACTTATATTAAAATTTCTAATTTCCACCAATTTATAATCTGTTAGATATGGGGTCAGTGATGTGCAGCGGGTAAGCTGAGTTGGAATATATATTGCCTCAATGCATTGAAAGCAGTACAAATAGAATATTTTTAAATGACTTACATATATTGGTATGAATAAGTGATAGTAGGGTACTAAATTGTCTTGAAATGAAAATTATATATCGTATTTATATATGGACTTGTAAAAACTATCCATCAAAACGCGTTGATTTGGGGTCATATTTTGTTTTTATTCACTCAACCCAATGCCAAACTAGTTGCCATATTATTTTATCGATGGCGTTTTTATGGATTTAATTTTCCAGGAAAGTTTTCATGAAGGGCTTTGACAGTTTGCTGATGTATTTACTCTGACCAATGAAAATCGTCCGATTTAATACCCAGCTTCAAACTACATGCTTGGATCATTCGCTCAAATCACGTAGAGATATGATCAATGATAAAAAGTCAAGTGTGTTCCTTTAGGTAAATAGCTGTCAAGATGACGGCTTATTGCTGAAAATAACACGTTTCATGGTCCGTTTTTAGACGTGACAAATTCTGATATGAGAAGATATTGACCGATCAAATCTTTTATATGAGCCCTCCATATACTTCTGTCTTCGCACTCATCATTGGACATCGTTTACAATCCTTAAATGCTTCTTCTTGAGGAAAATCGACCGGGCAAAATTGGCTCCAACTTGACATCTAGTTTGAACTGGACGGATGATCAATTATACACCTTCCTCATCGATTTGTTCAAAAAAAAAAATAGATGTTCACTCCTTGGTTTTTACTTCAATATTGGAAACTAAATGAGCTTGGCAATGCCCAGCATTGTAGTTTAATGCTAAATACATGGTGTATTTGTCAAGAAAAAGATTGATGAAAATCGCCCAAGTTAACGTTGACATCATTGCAAAGCACACATCAAGATGTTTTAATAAAAACCCAGATGTGGAATTAATTATAGACGATAGATACCAAGGGATGCCGCAATCCTTAAATAGACAATTTCAGAGACAACTTTGAGAAATTGAAATTGTAAACCACTTTGAGGATATAATATAAGCTTTATCGATGTGTGGGCATGGGAATATATAAAGTGTAATATATATTGGATACCTAATTTTTACTTTTAAAATCAGGTTTCTATTTCACTGCATTCCAACTTGCTTTGGGATTATATTAATACAATATTTACAACAATACAAATGATTAAAATTGAAATTACCGATGTACTCTATATTACACATTTTTAAAAATATACCAATCTTTATTTACTTTACATTTTTAATAATGTAAGCACGACATTCAACTCTGCTTTAAAAGCAGCGTCGGTTTATAAATTACTATATTATTGGAAGTCATTGTGTAGGTTGTATATGAGTGTAGCTAATAAACCCATTATGTGTACAGCGTGCCAATGTAATGGATGAAATATTCATCATACACTTTGTAATATGGGAATTACTAGTCTGTATAATACCGGTGGGACAATGATAACACAAGAGGACATGGGTTTCCTATCAGATAATCTATGTGTTGCCCAATCAAGGGGTTTCTGTTGTAACTGTATATTCGTGTCATTTGATGAGTCCGTAAAAATCGATGCTCTAAAATTAATGAAAATCCCAGTGGTAATGTCTAGCGTGTTGGTTCAGTTTGAAAAATGCCTTAAATTCGCAACTGCAAATATGCACTTATTTTCCAATTAAATATTACAGTTGCATTTGTTTGCTTTCGTAATTGATATCGATTATTTCCACGAATGTAAAAAAACCAGGATATTATACCGATGTGAACCTGCCAATTGGCTGGACTTCAGATAAACACTGGATGCAGTCATGGTCTAGTTGGCAGGGCTAACGACACCAGGTTCTGTCAGACTGTCTGATAAAATGGAAATGGAAACTAACCTGCGCTATGCAAACATCAGCTCACACATATTGACATTTTTCATATCCAGATTCATATAATGTGAAATCCACAAATCTCCAGAAGCTGAGTATGCATACCAACACAAAAATCGTTGTAATGAAATAAATGAATAAAATGAAACTGTTTAATAAAATGAATTCCACTGAAACCACTGTCAGGTAGTGATGGTTCTGAATCGCCTATACTTATACAATCGATTCATTGTTATTCATGTCATACGTAGACATGCGATACATGATTTGTGAACATAATAATTTAACATATATATTGAAATACTATTTGCTTAGCGAAATAACTGATGTCAGTGTTTTGATATTACATTGTTAAATTTGTTTCTTTTTTTTTAGTACCTCCAAAAATCATACCGTTTTTCTTCCAAGATGAACAAAATTATGAAGGGATGAGAGTGTCAGTGTTCTGTGCCATTTCTGCTGGCCAATTTCCAATTCACATCAAATGGTATAAAGATGACGAGGAAATACCGAGCTATTTAAAAGTGGATACGCAAACATTGGAGAAATTGGGTAGCACCTTAAGTATTGAGAAAGTAAATTCTGCTCACGGAGGAAGATACACATGCAGTGCCAGCAATACTGCCGCTACAGTTAATTACACTGCGCATCTGACTGTCAATGGTAAGTTCAATACACTCCAATGCTATTAATTAATTATAGTCCATTTTAACCTGGAATTTTATATAGGCTATTTTAGATGACATTCAATTGATTTTAGATATTATATATTAAGTAGTTTAGTGTTTTAGTATCAATTCAACCTGACCGCGTTTTATTTGCATAGTAGTCAAATGCCAGTTTAATGGAGTAACTCCCAAGACATTTGAAAATTGATTTGATTTAACAGTTTTAAGAGTCTTGAAACCACAGCACTTTGACGTTATGCAGTGCTGACCCAGTTTAGCATCAGTTTGATAATTCATTGCTATCAATTAGTGTTGACACTTTTAATTTGACATAAACTCGAATGATTCAATGCTAACATGAAGTTATTTGATTCAACTGTACAAATTCCGGTGTTTACTTTCAGTTTCAGCTCTATATATTGAGATTTGAATTTTTTTGAATGTATGATTGAATTTCTTCCAAACTTGTAATGGTTTGGCTAGTTTGACTTGGTGTACTTGATATTAATGTATAAATTGTGAATATGCTAATGCATTTTTTAAAATATTTAGAACTTTTAGTGTATCAAAAATTTCAAGTAAAACTATTCCTCTATAGCTTTTGCATCCATACATGCTCAAAAGACTGCAGGGGAAACATAAGCAGTGTGAGGCATCTAATAAATACCGTGCTTTATGGCAAAAAGTTTTTTTAGTATTTTTTTATTGAGCCTTTCTCTCAATCGCATGTATATTTTATACAGTTTAATCATGCCACCACGTTGATTTTTTATGGATAAGCCATTTGCATCGTCGTTTCGCACAATGAACTCATGATTAAACAATGAAAAGCAGTTCAGCCGAGCGTATCGACTTTTCCTCTCTAATATTCGTCCGTGATGAAGTATTGTTGCCATATGTTTTATATGGAAATTTAATTTAAATCAATTTATAACGTTTGAGTGTAATTCAAGTAGAGCTGATTTACAAACAGGCTACCTTTTAATGCAATCAAAACTTATTTTAAGCATGACTATCTCCAGTCCACGCCTTTCTCGGCATCCTTAATCAAGACTTTTAACTTTATTATACTTCAAAATTTGCTATTCAATTTATAGCGTACCAAGATGCGAGAATACACCAACCCTTTGGCATTTTCTCTCTTAATACGCAAATTAGCTGATTTATGTATTTTTCTACATTTTGGTTTGGATAAGAATACTCTCATTTTAATACGAGATGCACGATGTGAGACATATTTGGGTCCAAAACCGCCAAAATTCCGTGCACACTATTTCGTGCGCCCAGCACATTCTATTAGCTTTTGGCGCACGAAATAGAGTGCACGGAATTTTGGCGGTTTTGGACCCAAATATGTATCACAGGGAAGCCAAAAGTTAAAAGAATGTGCTTGGCGCACGGAATTTTGGCGGTTTTGGACCCAAATATGTCTCACACACGACGGAATTAGAAACCATATCTTCTTATCTTGAGGATTTTGACAAGTGTGCGAATGGAAATTACAATCATTTGTAATAACATTGGTATTTCCCCTTGAAGTAGAGATGAAGCTTCTAAACCCTCATTGGTCAGACTTATCTAAACTAGCAATATTTCAATAGGTTATTTGTTGTTTTTATTTTTAAGTACCGCCCCGTTGGCTAGTAGAACCAAAGGACATCAGTGTGCTTGCTGGCAAAGAAATTTACTTAGATTGCTTGGCGGAAGGTTTTCCACGACCTACAATGATTTGGATGAAAGCCATTGGTAAGTGACGTTGTATTGGATTTATTTAGATTAAGTTTTCTTTGAATTTCAAGATGAAGTTCAATACATTAACACAAGCTCGGTTGTTTGGGTTCCATAGTGTGAAAATGTTGTGTAGAAAATGTAACTTTCACGCCGCTACATTATTCACGCTCACTTTAATTGCCTGTTGAGCTTGAAGACGGCTAAAAGTTTCTCATACTTTGCATATAAAAGCGTTTTCAAGAAATGCATTTACGACTCCCGTATGCAAAACAGGCTGCATTATGTTTATATGTTCCTAAACCAAATTAGCATTTCTAATATTATAGGCTGATGTATGCGGTGTATTTTATTTTTTTGCTTTCTTCTGCAAATTGGAACCTTGGCAAAATCATGCCTCCTTTCTTTTCCAATTTACTATGTAATTATATTACTTCAAGTAGCTCTACTGATGGCGGTCGATTTCAGGCACATTTATTATTTATTTAAGGGTGTCCAATTGGAATTTCACTTCGTTTAGGGCTGCAATTGTAATTTAAAACGCTAGTTTCACACATGCTGCTCAATTAATCTGGCTTTGAGGCAAAAACAATCTAAGACGAGTGATGTTCATACATCAATGTATTTGTTGTCATGGGGAAATGACGCCATACTACAACTACACTTGCACTATATGCAATTTGCTCTCGGCATCACCTGTTATCACCTTAGAAAATACTTGCATGTAGGAGTATATTTCTGCTTAATAATTGTGATAAATCGTCAGTATCCCTCAAACAGCACGTATTGTATATAAAAAGCACATAATTCTTGACTATTCTTTAATCCTTAAAAATGTTGTTCGAGTTTTTGAATTCTATTGACCTTTGACCCCCATTATCGGTTGTGATCACTTTCTTATAATGTGCAATCTTGTTTCTTCGAGCTTATTTCGCATTAAGCGTGATTAAACAGCTCTCCTTGGCTCTCCCATTTCAGTCGTGCCCTAAGTGAAGTGTTCCTGCACATCATTTGGAGCTGATTGTTGTTTTCAATACCAACAATTTTCTTTTTTTCGGAGGCGTTTTAAACCTTGTTTTCACGGGTTTTCAGACGAAGGTGCCGGAGAATTCACCGATGTGATGCGGATCCATTCCCGTTTTTCTATTGATCATAAAAGCACGTTGATGATACGAGATGTCCACGAAGGCGATCACGGTCGATACATGTGCAAAGCCAGCAATGGAATTGGAGCAGGTCTAAGCAAAGTCGTCACAATTAATGTTCAAGGTAAGCAAATGCATTTGAAACTACAGAGAGAAGGGGGAAGATCGTGATGGTGGTTTTCAAGAAAGGGGCTTTTATATGGTCCAATAAGGCTGAATGTGCTCAGGCTTATGGAATTATCCTCCTAAGCTTTATTAGCATGTCCTCGACAATCTTAGCTGACTGCTTTCACATCCCCTGAAAGCAGAACACACACCTTAAATGCAGTTATGCACTAAATGGATAATCCATATTTAGTGATTACTAAGCTTTAAGGGACATACTTAACTACTGTATACCTGTCTCGACAGGTCTGAACTACATGCACATGATAATATGCGAAATTGAATATTTTTTAATTCGCTATGGACACATTGTTAAAACAGTGTGGATACGTTGTCAAGTGAAATAATCATGCTACAAAAATGCTAACAGGCAAAAGAGCAAAAGTAGCCATCTTCGCTTCAGCCAAAGGCTATTTGAAAAAAAAAATGTTGTTTACGCTAAGAACTTTGATCTGTTTACTCTTGAAAGCTTTGGTTTCTTTATATATGAAAAGAAGAAGTCAGGTAATTACTGAATGCATTTTTGTCGTTTCCAGTTTGTCGTAAGCTTCGGATTTAATTAAAAGCGAGATGTTTTTTTTTCTTCTTACTAAGTTAACAAAGTTGAAGACTACGAATGTTATTTTCATTTGGTTCAAATTGTAAACATAAGCGGATTAAAATGGGATTGAATTTACTAGTTTTCTCTCTTTGCTTTCATTTTGGGTCGTTTTACACGAAATGCTTTCTATTATAAACATGTTTGTCTGCATTTTTCTATCAAGTAGTATATTTGTCAAACATGTGGACATTTGCATTTCTAAACGAGTTTTTGATCAAAAAGCATTCATTTTTACCCCACTACCTTAAGTAATTAAATTAGCTTAAGTATAATCAAAACATTGCAGAGCTCCTTGAGCAATGCGCGCAGTAGATACTATTATCATAACATTTTCAATGCTGATGACTAGACATTCATTAATAAAGGAAAAAATGATGCACTCAAACTGCGCAGTAGATTTTGAGGCTTTCTCAAATTACCACTTATTTAGATGTTTACAATATTATCATAACAATCCATTTTGCGATAATTATGATTTCGTTGTGGTCGTGGGTAGAATGGCTAGGATAGCAATAGGGCGGTGGAACATGTGCCAGAAGGGCAACAACAAGGAGGGCGCAATTCCTCTGTAAGGGAACACCGAGAAATTTCCTATTGTCCCTGGGGGCCAGTGATCAGTCCACTCCTGGTAAACATAGTAACATTTCTAGTAATCGTATGGTCGACGTACAGCACAACGTCATGTGATGACTGCATGCGGTTCCAGCATAACGAAAGTTGAAATGGGAAATCGGTTATCTCCCTGCTCTGGGATCATACTGTAGGTCAACAAGTTGGGCCTATAATTAATAAATCATTGCGTAGCGAGTACATCTATAAAAATATCGTATAACCTTTTCCACGAAGCTAACAAGCAATTCAGGACTGTCACAAACGTTTCTTATAATACAGGGGTGCCCACTGGTTGGAAGGGGTCCATTGAGGACGTCATTAGGTGATGGGTAACCGATTTGAATACATACTTGTTATCAATAAATTACCTTATCAATTTGCCTTCACCAACCACCAGTCAACATTACTAGTGATTTTGTTTGGCTATAAACCGCGCATGGAAGACTCCTCACATGTGCACTGTGCAATTACTCACATGAAACTACGCACAGAAAAACTTATGTTAGGTTACAAAACTTTTCGGCTTTTTTGCTAACATGTGCCTAGTTTTCCGGTGAGCAGTAGTACCTTTTTTCCACTGCATCATTGTATTTGAGTAAATAATTTGGTATTTAATTAAGCATGCACTTTTTATTTATAAATTTCTATGATGGGATAATGAATGATATTTATAATCATTAACTATTTAGAAATTAGCTTTGGTAGATAATCTATGCAATAAATAATCAACGAGACCATAGAATATTTGACAATCCAAATCACACATGATGTCAATTTTATACGTGAAGGAATATCTATCGTTATCATACAATGTTTTATCGATCAGGAATCGTTAAAGGTGTTAGAAGACTGCTTAATGTTGCATTTAATGAAATATTTACACGCATTGATTACTGTATATGAAAACAAATTCCTTCATAGTGCTTGAAAGCGTTATTCCAAAAAAAAATTCTAAATGTTACACGATGTTTATTGTTAAATGTCCATAAATATTGTATGATCTTATATCGCATGAAAAATTTATATATTACACAGTGCCTTCGCGGTTCGATGTCAAATATCGCAATCAGACTGTTAAGAAAGGCGACGATGCTCAGTTAAGTTGCACAGTTACCGGAGATGTCCCCTTAGAAATCATATGGAGGCTTAACGAAAAATCAGTTACATTTGGACCTCAATCTAGGTAAGACTATTAAATATGCTTATATTAGTATTTAAATGTGTATCAGTTATTCATTGGAGAGCATCAACTTCACTCTGTCACTTTCCAATATTTCTAGATTTTATATTAAATTTACCAAAGTAGCAATGATTTGCTTGGAATACTTTTTTCATAATTTTATTGCTGATATAAATGCAATGTTGATGTATGTATACAGTGTACTAAAAACATCATGAAAACTGTTCAGCCGGTGTGGCTCATGATTCTCGTATATAAGATTGATTTTGAGAATTTAATATTTAATGCACCTAGTGTCAGGTTAGCCTGATTTGCTTTCAAAATTGACGTTTATTCATCAAAATGGAAATCATGAACGTTCGATAATAACATAATCAAATTGTGTACCAACCTGTGCTTGTAAATTCAATTAAATGTACGTGGTCCATCTCTATGATGTATTGTGCTATGTTTTCGAAAATTCAACGCTATCTGCTTTACCGTTTTCCTGAAAAAGTAATAATAAAATTCATCCGAAATTGTAATGCTGACGTATCTAACGAACTAAATGTTGATTGCATAATCATGAAAACCATGTTATCTTTATATGTTTAATTAGCATTGCTAGAAATTGTAATTAAAACTGAGATTAAACTACATGAATGCTCATTTTATGGGATGTTTTACTAATTTTAACATTAGAAATTTAGGAATGAGACTGCTGCTGGCAAAATCGATTTCTAATTCAAATTTTTCCATTGATTTTGTATAGATATAAATTACGTGAACACAAATTTGATAAAGGAATGACGTCATACCTGATTGTGAGTTCGGTAGATCGAACAGATTCAGCAAAATTTTCATGTCTTGCTAAAAATCCTCATGGACACGATGAGACCCACATCTTCTTATCCATATTAGGTGAGTCTAACTATTGGTATAAAACGTTATACCAGTTTGAAAATAGTTCCAGTTCTTCATTATTTGTAACTTTGTTTTTGTTGTCTCTACAAAAGTATATAACTGTCGCAGTTTTCTGTAATTTGCAGAACGCCCAGAACCTCCATCAAATATTTGGATTGGCGACCATGGAAGTCGGTCAGCTCAAATAGCCTGGGTTAAAAGCTTTCATGGCAACAGTCCTGTAACTGGCTATCTTCTCCAATATAAAACAGCAAACGGTAAGAACCACCTCAAGTAATCATTTTCAGACTGTGCATGTACATAGTTTCAAGTTAGCTAATATTTTAATATATTATCATTATCATTTAGTATTTTCATTTCACAATCTTATAATAAAAATATAAATTAATTAGAATTTATAATACATTGCCGTGTATTCTATTTTGAACCTAATTCTGTAAACGAAAATGTACATTTCCAAAAATATGAGGAAATTATGGGAATGTCACTCAGTCAAATTTCCCATTGCATGCAAATTTATCCATTAATCATAATAATGTAAATGACATTTGCATGGTTTGAATTAAGTAGCAGAAAATTCAATTATATGTAAAGAGAAATAGACTTTAATACATCTCCATTAAGTTTAATTTTTTTATACGCAGTATGTATGCAACTCCCAAACTCTAGAAATGAATTCTTAAAATATGTAACGCTTTTTATGACGTTTTTATGTGGCTCCGCAAATATAGGCCTTATTTTGTCACTGGGATTACGGCCTAAAAAGCCTGTGTTTTACACGATGTTAATTGCTGCCTATAAAGTCTCTAGGCACCAACTTCGCTCTAGAACAAAAAAAAATAAGCTAGAATCCTTTCTATACAGACAGTGACAGTTAATTTGTCATCGCAATCTGCAAATTCTCTCGAACGGAATTATGTTAATTAGTTTTTAATTATATTTATCATCCTTTATAATGACTCGCTGCTTTTTTTTAGAAGCAAGGAAAATGAAATAACGAAGTAATTACATTCATTTCAATATTGATAAATGTTAGACATCTACGCTTTTTATATCAGAGTTATTCGTATACTAAGTTAATATTATAGAGATGCTTATAACAGTATTCTTGACGAAATCAAAATTGGAGCACATTTTTTAATGAGAACATATTATTATATGGTATATCCTGTTAGATTACTGGTGGTTTAAATCTGATTTATAAGGATTAATTCAAATAGCATTTTAATGATATTAATTTTGTAAAACGTTAAAAGTGGTTATGATGATCAACATGAAATGTGAACTCTGGTAAACATCTAATAATTAGAAACTGCATATTCTTGCTGTCAAAAGCTTTGGTAATAAGGTTTGTTCTCGCCTTATTTCATTAGTGATGCCTTGTTTCTCCTTAAATGAAATCCACATTTTTAAAGAGAATGGTGCATCCAAACATGGCCATATGTCAATATATTTAGAGCTGCTTTTTAACGTAAGCTAGACAAAAGAGCATTTATAACCCGGTAAAAGAGGCTATAAAATATTTTATGGTTATTTCTGTATTTTCATTTCAATTGCTGAATTGTGAACACATAACAAACTTTAATGATTGTGCATGTAGATGATGGGAAATGTTTTTAAAAAAATAATTTTCTTTTTGGAACTCCTCAGTCGAATTTCCGACGCCTGTTTAACATCGACGGATCTACTTTATAACTATTTTATTATCAAGATGCAGGAATTTTATTTTTTTATTTAATCTCAATGTGAAACGAATGCCAAATTAAAAGCTTCCCTCGAATTCCCACATCCTCTTAGAGACTTTCATCACACACTGTATCCACTGAAAAGTGAGCTGGAAGCAGACACATGTATATAAAGCGTTTCCAATTTTGTAAAGCTGCCACCTTGTCTATTACGCGTGACAAACGTGTGAAATATTGCGTTTAAGTTCAACTTGGCTGCTATTTGCATCGCTGAAAGATAGGACCACATGTGTCCTGTTTAGAAGCCACGTGTGGTATTTTGTGGTGGTGGCATCCTATTTATTCTTGGGCTATGAAATCCGTTTTCCTTTTTTTTTCCTATCTTCCACTATTTGCTTTTGGCGAAAAATAGTGCAACTACCAATGGTATTAGAGCTGGAAAGACTAAAGAATGGCTTTCATTTGAATAGCTACGCCATCATTTCTGTCTCAGTGAAATTCATCGAGAATCTGGTTTCCCATATGAAATCAAATGCAGGGAGTGAAAAGTGAATGTGACAGTAGTTGTCGTTGGTGGAATTTTTCATTTTCCCTCGTAATAAAATCAGACATCATAGACTTAGACAAGGAAAGGATGAAAAAAATTGGGCTAATACTACGCTAAATGGCAAGCTATTCGATGGTTTAAAAAAGGATGTAAAAGAAGAATTGTGACAATCGATGGATGTAGCCATGTGTAATCATTTAACAGATGCCTTCGCCAATATGCTTCGCATTGGGAATGCGAGTACACACTTTCGACAAAAGCCTTTTTTTTCATATTGAACGCCATAAAATTCGACATAGTTTTATGGTGGGAGTGAGAAAATAGCGAGGAATTTCCAAACATCCTTCAGCTCTTTGATACAGATGACACAAAGAGTTGCAGGAAAATATGCAAGGATGGAGGATTCAACAAATACTTATTACCAAACTCACAATTTATTTTCACGAAAAGAGACCTTTTTTTTTCATAAATAATTAAATTGTGGAATACCGAAATACTTTTAGACTAATTAACGCTGATATGTGCTGCAATCTAAAAGCAACATGAAAATATTACCAGATATTAAGAAAAATAAGGGGAAGGACTTTTTAATTGCTTTTTTGCTTGGGAATAAGAATCCTCCTGAGCCCATGCAAAGTCTATACTGTACATTATCCAATTAATTCACAAATCCATATTTGACACTATTTAAATACCTTATTCATACCATGTTTATTTTGCTCGTATTGAAGCTTACATCCCCGGTTTAAGCATTACATACTAAAGTATCAACATCTTATTCAATATTTTACTTACATCCTTCACATTAAATACTCATTTGAATATCTGAATTCAAAAGGATCATTCAACGACAAAAAACATCACTAACGTTTTTTACTGACGTTTTATTCCTACGCTGTATTTTCTACTGTCTCTACGTCGGTTTTTCCTCTGTTAATACTTTTTATGCCATTACTTGTATCTTACTCTTAAGATAGATGATCTAATACAAAAAAACACACAAGGAAAGTTATTTTCTAAAGGTAATATATTGTTGTAGACTTCTATTAAAAAAATCTTTCCAAGCAAAGAAAAATAGAGTCCCTTTAAAAAAACTTTGCTTTTTTTATTTTACTGTCTTTTTTATTGTTGTTGTTTTGTTAGGAAGATCTTAAAGTATATATCAATAAATTACTGCAGTGGAGTTTCAATTGCTAAGGCTATTGAAAGTAAAAAAAGCATTATTCTGGACTATTGTAATATTGCCCAGAAATATCTACAGGCGAACCTGGGTGAATTCGAAGAACCTAATAATATTATATTTAATAAATTGTGTTTAGTAATACGATTATCAAAACAATAAATGTTTACACATTGACAGGCCGCAACTTGGCTACTTCATGCATGTATTTTATATGCTCAATCTTGTCTAAAGTTCCATTGACTGTACAGCCAAATGATGATGTCATTCTTTGCAAAACAAAATCATTAAACCATACGGTATATGTCAATATGTGGACACTTTAGTTTGGAAGAGACCTTATTTGGGATGTAATTACTTCATTTTTTTGTAGCGTGGTATAATGTACAAGTATGTTAATATATAGGAAATGTTAGTGACTGTCGACAGTCGCTGCACGTCACTAATTGTATTTTTACGATGAATTATAACAAAAATCAATTATGAGAACAATATTTCTATAATTAAATGAGAAGACCTGCAGTGGTTCTGGCTCTCTGGCTCTGCCTGCAATTTACTAATCGTTAATTATATTATTCTGCATGTCGTTTTGATGAAGTTAAAGTGTTAATTTTTGTCGTTGCCTCTCTGCATGTGACGCATTTTTATTTTCTAATTATGTATTAAAAGCGCTCAATATGCTTCCAGACATAACTTCCCTCGCTCTCCCTCGTAGTCATACAATTATAATTGATTTTCCCCTCGTTTTTGATGGGCATTTTTCTTGCCAGGTTATAAAAATGGCAGTTATATGCATTATAGGGGGGATTTTGCTCAATCTGTGTCCTAAGGACAAAGTAGAGAATGTTGCGATTGTTCAAATAATTGTAACTTTTAAAACCCCTATGGGACCAACATTGATTTTCATATACTTAGTAAATTTATAATGTATTTTAGTTGTTTTTTACTAACATTCTATAATATTGTTGATTCCAAGTGGTTTTCGAATATACTTTTAAGAAAAATGTGAAATTCGGTTCTTATCTTTGCATCCGTTCTACTCGATAGACTTAAAAGTAAAGCTTGAAATATTACTTTTTTTTCTGGCATACTTTTCACAGCTTTTTCTTTAAAATAAATGCAAGTCACGTTTTCAGTGAGGTTGTTAGAACTCAGTAATGCTTGTGACTGTATTTTTTATGATTATCTCGGCAAGATGGATTACACAAAGGAGTATATCTGACAGATGCCTTTGTTCGGCAATGATCATTTAGCGAATTTAAATAACGTGTCAACTAAATGAAATTTATAAAATGTCAATATTAATATAAGCTAGCATCATAAAAACTGATTCTGAGTTTATATTGCACGGATGATGTAGCTTAATTTTAGGGCGGCCCTTAGTGACTGGCTAAACAAAAAATTGCATCATTTGTCAAATGACAGACGTAAGATGCGATAAAAATGCAATATTCAGTATATGCAGCGGTGATTATCGGTGATCATTCAAATTTCACTCGCATTATAATTTACTTAGGCAAATATGCAATTACTGCAGAAAAAAACTTTAAAATATTTTATGAATGTTTATTACCTTATTATTATATCGGAATGCAGCTTTATCATAATCCATGCTTCGTTATTGATTAGTGTTGTTGCATATTCTAATGAACAATAATTGCTAAGTCAACCGAAAATATATGATGGTTTTTAATTACATTTTTAGACAATACCTACAACTACATGTACTATATAACGCCGTATGGCTATAACGAATACTGTGTCGTTATTCATGTGGCATAATTTGTACATATGGATTAATAATTTAATTTGGTACAGAATCTGAAACATGTTTTCTATTTCTGTAGAATTTCATTAGTTTATACATTACGCAATTTATTTTGAATGAGCCCTTTAAATGCATATTTCGACTTTAAAATCCATCTCTTTAGCAATGCTCGCAGAACAGATTTTCCTCTTAAGGATTAATTTTAAAGGTAATACAAATAACATTGTATCAAAAAGCAAAAAAGTATACCTTTCCAGGCTTCTATTTCGTGATTTCGTGTATAAATAGCACGACTTAAGGTTAGCGAGGGGAAAAAAATCAATTGATGTGCTTATGTTCATGAAGATAATGAGATTACGGGCACATAGAAATCTATGAAGGTTGATGCTTTCTGGCTACTGATCTTCCTACTTTCAATCCATTCAATGTACGGTTTTTCCTTCTTAAATCCTTTTCTGCAGGCTTTTTAAGCAAGATTTTAAATTAAGGATTTGAATACAAGGCCGAGAGAAATTGAAAACCTAAATTGAAAGTTTTTGTTGATTTTTTTTAGATGATTGGACTTCTGGGTCCAACAATAAGTCCTTGTCCTACACAGAAACGGTCAGCACAATCATGAATCTTCGGCCAGCAACTTCTTACCATGTACGGATATTCGCTGTCAATGAACTTGGGATCAGCGAATCTAGCAAAATTGTATCTGTTACCACATCCGAGGAAGGTGAATTATATTTCTTGCATTTCGTACTAAACAACAGTTTTCTGATGAGTTATTCACTAATTATGTATTTTCTTATCTTTTACTCAAGCACCTGGTGGTTCACCCAGAGATATCAAGGTGGAAGCCGTTGATTCTCAAACTCTGAAAATTACATGGAAGGTAAGCAAGTCTCGTTTTAAGTTTTAATTAAATAGAAATGAATATGGTATTGATTATCTCAAACCTCCTACTCTCAAAAATCAAAGTTTTTTTTAATTGCTTGTTATCGTGAAATTCGTGGCACATTTTTTCTGCATTTTTAATGAATAATTTAGTTGTTCGGAACTAATTAGCAGAGATAGACGTAAGCTTTTCCTCTTCTTTCAAATAAACTGTCATTACCTCGTAAATACACAAGTTTGCATGCAATAACATATTGGATTTCGTGACAAAACCCTTTTTATGACTACTAATAAGTCATTTCGTAATACATTGAGCGCATTTATAGTTTATATGTAGAAATACCTCATATATTTCACACTCATTATTTAATTCTGGCCACCAGCTGCGTGATAGTTTCAAACATTATGAATAATTTCCGACTGTGGTTTATACTATTTCACAATGAGATTTTGAAATGTGTATCTGATTAGGAGAATTAAAGTGGAGGGAAGATGAAATAGGACGCCTGTATCAACATAGAACGAGGCTTTGATTTATTTTCCTACTTATTTGCATGAGGAAAGCTTATGTTTGTATTTTCCAATTCAAAACAAATGAGGCGAATGGCAGCTATTACAAGTTGTATATATTGTGCTCTCAACTAGACTATGACTTCTTTTCAATAAAAACATCCATTCACGATCGTAGGAATATTGGAGATATTGGTTAGAATGCAGAAGCTGGGAAAAAAAGAATACTTTTTTTGTGGATAGGCTCGAAAAAGTGTGAAAAATTGACATTTGCTTTGATGCTGTTACTCCATTTCCAACTAGTTCTTCATAAAGCCTTGGATAGGGATGTAAATTTGCACACAAGGTTCTTGAACTCCATCCGTGAAATGAGGTGGATTGAAGCTGGCAGGTTATTACCATTGCAAAGCCATCGTTTTCCTTTCAAACCCATCCAAGCTTGCAATTGTGGATATTATACATTTTATGCCAAAATAGGATGGCTTTCTTAATAGGCTACTACTATAACACACCGGTACAAGGGGAAATTTTCATGTTTTGACCTCTACATTATCGATCGCCTTCAATTTAAACTCCTCTTACAAGCAAGTTAACTAAATTGCTTTCATGTTTAAGTACATGGTACTTACATGGTACGTTTAAGGTAGTAAAAATATACTCGTGTTTTTATCTATCAAGATAATTAAATACTACACATTTATTTTTTAACGCGAAATAATCGTAAGATGGTTTTTATTAACCACACATCAACCTACGTTATTAACGTATATCAAACAGTAAATACATATATATTTGTTCGAATTTCTACGAGTTGAATACAGTATTATATTCTTTGTCCGCAGTGCGGTTTTACATGAGGCAAGTTTTAATCAACATATTCAATATATAAAAACTTCTGGATTGTTCTCCCACGCATAAAAGTTGTCCTTCTAAAATTTCGGAGATTCTCTAGATCGCCCTTTTAAAAATATAGTCGCGTTTATGCGTTGACAAGCCAGGATAGTTTAGCTTCAAAAAACGCATTATTTCTGAAGATTCTCTTCTTTTTTTAGGCTCCCAAAAAAGAAATGTGGAATGGTAATATCGGTGGCTATCACGTCGGTTTTAAATTGTATAACTCAACGGAACCGCATGTTTTCAAGACAGTTCAGTTGTTAAAAGATCAAGAAACTGACTTGGTTTTGCAATTGACCGGACTCCATCGATTTACTCGTTATGGCATTGTAGTGAAGGCCTTCAATGACCATGGAAATGGACCAGACTCTGATGAAATTGTTGCCATGACTGCTGAAGATGGTAAATCCCTTTTTGCTTTTTCACTTTCAGCAGTATTTCAGTAGCAATGTTTTTTTGTGCAAAAATTGGATATTGTAAAATGAACATTTGTTGATGTAGAATGTGGTTTGGATCACCACTAAAATAACTGCAAAACGTTGACATAATATTTATTGAATTTGGATAATGTTCAAGTGGTGTTCCGAACTATGGTGTAGCTTATTGGAATGAACAATATTTGAATGCTAGATATAGTAAAAATCAGAAAGATTCATTTGTTACCCTTAACATTTTTCCATTGGAATGTATCCATTTTCTATATTTTTTTTGTGATAGTAAGTATAAAGAAAATCAAGAGAAAAAAATCGATCATGGTTGACATCACGTTACAGCATCTTTAAACTCTGCCGAAATCCATTTTTCCTTCTTGCTTTTAATCTGGCTGCCCTCAAAATGTATTTAATAGTTGGTTAAGGTCAATGAGGCGCCCATAGTTGCATTTTTCGTTAATGAAGACACCTAATTAACCAACCCTTTTTGGCCTTAATTAGCTATTTTGACCTGATTCTTTTCGCTCTGTAGAGATATAATGCAGTACGTAAACTTTAATTGACAAAAGCACTTGAAATTTGTAAAATATGCCAATGTTGTGCTGCTCACTGTGCCATGTCATCCTCTGTCTCTAATGGTATGGTCAATATAAAACTAAATTTTACAACCTATGTTTTTAATGTTTTAAAGGAGTTCTAAGCTTGGGCAGGTCCTCTTAAGCTTGTAGGGCACTAATGGTTAATGCTCATTGGATGAATATCCCCAACAGCCGATTGAATCACCTTCTTAAGCGGCCCTTATCTCTCAACGTTACTTTAGTCGCATGCCCTAAAGCTAAATTGGAAGTTACTGGCCGTTTAGAAGGATGGATTAATTATAGCATCTAATGACCTTCCGGTTAAACAGCCCTTAAAAGGCTGATTAAAGCTACAAGTTTTCAAATCCATAACTCTGTCGAAACTTAAAATGAATAAGTATCCTATCCAAGTATTTTTTATTTTGCATTTCTTAATGCATCCTTGCCGCTGTAACCGCTGTTAAAGCTGGTTTTGTAATTTATGTGTTTGATACACTTAACTGGTGCACCGCTATTATTCACGCCTCTCTATAGGGATCTTATTGTTGTTTCTGCTCTTCTCTCGCAATATGTGTAAGGAATGAAGGAGAAAAAAAATCTTTTCAAAGAGCAGTAATTTTTCCTTTATGCATGGCAGTATTTTGCGCATAACGTACAATGCAAAGCTAATTAATGCCTCACACTGTTTTGCCTTGTTATATTTGTAGTGCCAAATTTGCCTCCCATTCGGGTGCAGTGTTTTTCATCAACGTCTCAAAGTCTGCACATCAATTGGGAGTCTCCTCCCTCGTCGTCCATCCATGGGATCCTGCAAGGGTACAAGGTGCTGTATCGACGTGCGGAAGAACGGTATGGTGGGTAAAATGATTCAAATAATATAAATTCGGTACAGAAATAGTCGATTACGATGCGGGCAGCGAACCGAGTGATATGAAAAAGCGTTAGCATAGAGCGATTGGGTAGACGGAAAAAATACTCTGTGGACTTGAGCAAATTTGTCATCAGTAATTGTACATGGGCCTTGATAAAAAATCTAAGTTTTTTTTTTTTTTTCGTGAAATATAAATGGTGTTTCCACCGTCAAACCCGGGGAGAACAGCGAGAGAAGGATTATAAGTGGTTCACGAATCCAGATTTAGAACATCAATTAGTAAGACGTGGTTAATGATTAGAGATGGCGTGTTATGATTCAGGGTGTTGATGTATAACTAGGCGTTGTAATCTTGTAAGCATTATTTATACAACAGGCCAGCTTTTAAGGCCATTTTAGAAAAATGAGACTTTCACTGAAAAAATTGACAAGTTTTTTTTCTCAAAATGCTACTTTGGTTGCCGTGGGTTATAGCTTTTGTTGTTTCAAATTTGATATTTTAAGAAAACAATATCTTCTTTAATATTTTTAAAGAGAATACAAATCCTTTATATTAAACGAGAGAATATGGTGAATTTTCTACGATAACATTGGTAGCAGGTGTCGATATCTTATACATTCTCGATATATATATTCATATAAAATGTTTCCAAAGACAACATTTGCTTTTAAGTTGTTTTTAAAATTTCGGTTGCATATATCTAGGAAACTATTAGACATACAAATTGTACAATAAACGTGACGGTATACCGTTTCCTTATTGTCCTTGTTCTTTTGAAGTTTCAAAAAATGAATAAAAAATTATGTCTTCATGTTTTGGCAAAATTTCAAGTACTTCAAGCGAAACAATTTACCCTTTGGGATTTCTTCGTTTTCTATCTTACCACTGTTGTTCTGGTAAAATTTCAAACGTTTAAAGGGGAGACATGGGAGTCTTTTTTTATTCGGGAATACCGTTTAATGTGCTTTAAGAAAATTCAAAAAGTTGCCCCTGACAACTGGCAATCATTATTCGCTTTGGTGCTTTCCGGCGTAGTGTTCCAACAAAACAGAGTTATAACACTACGCCGGATAGCAACAAAGCACATAGTGATTGCCGAATTTCAGGGGTAGCCATTTCATATTTTTATTTATTTTAAAGTTCTAACTGGTAATTATTTAAAACTTATTATTTAAAAATAATAGTTCTAAAACTTTTTTTTTTAAAAAATACTTTTTGCTAACATGTATTTTTTTCTGCTGATGCCTGATTTTTTTGTGGTAGTGGGTGGACTGACTGCCTGTTTTCGTCTGACAAATGAAATGCGATACAGAATTGCAGATTGATGCACTGAACCATTCTTTACCCGAAATTGCAAACTAAGGCCGTTACACAATGATTAATGGTGGCACAGTTTTCAATCCAGCCATTGTAACCTGATGCATTGCTTAAATTTCCAAGCAATACATACGTATTAGAAGGGAAACCAATATTCATTGGTACCGAGAACGAAATATTTCTACACATGGCACTAGTGCGTTGAATTTTGGTTTAGAATTAAACCAAAATTCAATTCCGACATTTTCTTATTCATGCTATAACAATATTCATGACTACGACAAATTCTTCAATCCTGATCAATATATAATTGTTCTTGAAAACTATTTTCAATTCATTCATTTTCATTACTTGAAAATGGAAGTTATTTTTAGGGTGGGGTGCTGCAATTTCGTTAAAAGTAAAACTAAACCAACAGATTAATATTAATTTTAAGTTTGAAATCCCAAGCGATCACATTTGAAAACACTAAGCACTAGCTGTTTTTATACATTTGCAAAAGTCAATCTTTTTTTCGATTATCTCTCTCTGAACTTGCCGCAAAAAACTTGTTATTCAAATGTTGGCTGCGATTAGCATTGCTACTAAAAACGCATTTCTCGCTTCTTTCTGCATTATTCGAGTCATTTATTTTAATAATTGGTAATGCCGTCTGGTGCGTCAGCGTTTTCACTCGACAATAGAGGGAACAATATCAAAATTCATTCATCTTGATCTAAAATTGCGAGCATGATATTACAGAATTTTGAGGCGGTGGCAGGTGTGCATATTAATTTCCCTCGCATTTTCGTGTAATCAATCCTTCGAAACACCGACTTTACACACTGAATTTTTGTATGCTGTCTGTTGAGTGCGGTTTGTGCGTTGAATAATGATTCCGGACCTGCCTTCTCATGCGGATTAATACTCTTTTAAACACGGGGGAAGTGGATAAAATCACCGAGGCATTTGCCGACTGAAAACTGCTGGTGAAACGCGTTTTAAAAAGCAGGAAGCGGTTATGAATTTAAGATCGGCCTGACGCCTCGATAAAGCACAAATCCAACAAAGCGGGTTAATGAACTTTGAAGTTTTTACGCTGATATCACTTAATCTGTGCCCACTAATTGTGCAGGATGTATCGACACTTTCTGGACTTTGATCGCATAATTAGACAACAGCTATTGTAGATTACAAAACTGTCAGCTTACATATGCCCAATTTAGGAAAATGCATGATGTAAAACGCAATTTGAATCCCATTTGTATTTCTAGAAAACAGACAGAAAAAACAGTTATGCAGTATATCAGTTGTTTATTTATTTAATTTATTACTAACGCCCAGTTTTTCGGAATCAATAAAAGTCGCAAAATTTACATTTTGAACTAATTTTGCTTCAAATTCATTCTGACTTCTGTATAGTTATACCGACATTATTTTTTTCTCTAATTTATGATAATTGCGAAATTCTGATTAGCCCTGTCTTTGTGTTCTTATTTGTTACAGATGATGAACCGTTTGATTCAAAAATGACGTCAGTTCTGAAAACTACGCTGCATGGTTTGATGAAATACACTAATTACAGTATTCAAATATTGGCTTTTACTCGGGTAGGAGATGGAGTCAAAAGTAAGCCAATCTACTGCCGTACCCAAGACGATGGTAAGTCACATTATCTTTTTATCACTTGCTAATTGGCACCTATACATGTTTGAGTTCACCCTGTATATCCCAATCGATAACGAAATCTATACAGTAGCTCGGTTTCAATATATATATATATATATATATATATTTTTTTTTTTTTTAATTTTCGGTATATGCTAGATGTCTATGAATATATTTTAATATTCCAAATAATCTTTCCTTGGCCTTATTACTTGGATTCTACGAGCTCGTATCTAATGTGATAGTGGAATCATGTTCATTGCAAATCTTATTACTTTATAAAAAGTGTTTTCATGTTTTCAGTATGAGATTTTATTTAATGAACATTCTTTCTTGTTATATTTAATTTTGTTGTTGTTATTTTGACCCATTCTATTTATTGAGAAGCATCGTATTAAAACCCTATAATAATAACGTAATTTAGCATTGAGTTTTCTTCCTAAACTAATATTACCTAACGTCAAACGTCGTTCTGCATTATTAATATTACGTTCTGCCTGTATTTTCCTGAGCCATTATGATCGATAATCTACTTAAATCTAGGGATTTCAAGTTGTCTTAATGACTTTTGTTTAAAAATAATGCGCTCTTTTGGAGGCCTGTAGAGCACCCTCCATCATCATCTGAAGTGATAACTACTTGACTAGAAAACCTTTATTGTAATACGATCATTAATTGAAACAGAACAATCCAGTAATTACTTTTCTACAGTTTACCAATTCTTTTGAAATTCATTGTATAAGGTTTCTCAGATTTAATGACATAATTTTTTTATCGTGAAAAAAGTATAACATTTTTATTTAATTTAAAAAAACGTGGGACTTGGACTCTTACATTTTTTTAACAAATTTACCTTTATTGAATAATGAAGTTATTTTTGCTGGTTCTTAAAGGTTGACTGGGGTTTCCTGTTTTATTTTATCGGTTTCTAGTGTAGATAGTGTAGGCTACTGGATGATACTTTTACTTTTATGATTTTTTTAACGCAGCAATTGCTGCTTTCAAACTGCTGTGTTTGAACAATCCAAATGTGCAAACACATGGTTCCTAGCTACTAAAATTTGAACTGTTAACGACAGATTCTTTCATTTTTTTTCAAATGGTGTGAATTTCTTTAAATTGATTTTCTCGCAAACTTCCCAAGTGGCTATTATTGATCTTAGCCATCGTGTTCCCTGGCACAAACTCGACTAAGTTACAAGATCTTTTGTCAAAAAAGGAAATCGCGTTAAGTTACAGCTTTTATTTGGTTGCTGCTCTCTTTCCTTATCACAAAAGGTTCTCCACTTTTCTAACTTTCTTTTACATCTATAACATGTGGCCAGAATTGGATGAAATAAGAAAATTTATTTCCCTTCGTGTATTTTTCTCTTCTCGTTTTCCCCCTTGTGTGATGGAGGACTGTCTTAAATTGTGAACCAATAGGATGCCACTGTGTTTTGAGAGTAACACGTTTTCGTTTTTTACATTAAACTTATTTGTTTCCGATCCTAACATGACTTAGGCAGTTGAATTTCTAAGGAAATTTGATAAGGTTGAGTGAAGTGTTTCTCACTTTTTACATGCATATCAAGTTGGCGACATAAGGTTATCGAGCAATAAACTTGTGGATAACCTAGCCTGGAATCGATATAAAAATAGGCGAAATTGAGATGGCTTCAAATGTTAGTGAATTCTGTCATTTTCACACTATGGCATTTCACTCATGTCCTCTGTTTGAATAAGTAATTGAACATGTGCATGCTCATAATACTTTCAGAAATATCATAGATAATAATTTCACTTAACTTAATAAAATCTAATTTGATGACAATTCCATTGTTTTGGACATCCCATAATAAACTTTGTGTATCAAGTTTGTACAAGAAAGTCAAATATTATATATAAATATTAAGAGTGGGGGAGGTTTGATATTATGTTTGATGTATGTTGTTCGATGTTATTTTGTTCGATTTGTTGGCCCATAGGGCGCATATCTAAATTCTAACTCCATGTAAAACCTTGTCTGTAAAATATTAGATTCAGCCAACAAACATTTGGACAGTCTAAGACCCCGATCACATAATAATTTTCCAGACATTGCGTGGGCAACCTAGCATAATTTTGGAAAAATCTCGACATTAGAATACATTTACTTCAAAGCAAGTTGCTCGATTAATTCTTTCCAGAAAGCACTTAGTTTGCCATTTTCTTTGCGAAAATAACCAACTGAATTATTGCGTATTAACTAGCACTGTAATAAATGTCGTGTTGGCATCATCTTCATCTTCAAAATAAGTCCTTAATTCCAAAAATTCGTTCATAAAAATGTGCTCTACGCTGTGAATATAATTTCGAAGGAGATATTTTTGTACATAAGCCTAGAAAAGATATAAAAGTCCCCCTGACTAAGTCGTTTTAAGAAAGCGTGAAATTTTCTCAAGATAGACCAGATGTTTGAAATTATCTTTTAAGCACAACTTTAGAAACATTTTTTTTCTTCTTGCAGTCGTGGCAATTTGCCTTAGTATTATTCATTGATAGGTCCATAGTTCGTGCTTCTTGATATCTACATAATGTCAGTTTCATATTCAATTTCCTGAGATATTTTATAAATCTGAATCTATCATCATCATCGTCATTTCATAGTCGATCTGTCGAATGCAGCTGCTCCTATTAAATTACTGTTTCCTCATTTGCTTATTATTGCTTTATCACAAACTTGAAAATTGCTAAAATGTACGTTTCGACGAAAGTGGAAGAGAACGAGAAGGTTTTTATTGTTTTTTCTCCAGATGCTTGCCATTAAAGTAAAATATTTAGCGATAAAGTTTTAAGTGCTTTGTTTAATACCTTTAGTGCAGCTTCCCAAATTGTGAGGCATTGTTCCTATTCTTACGCATAATATATTGAATTAGAAGGGATGATCTAAGGCAAGAAAAAAAATTTTCGTTTTTTTTCAAGATGTGTAAAAAGTGTTTAAATAACTTGACTAAAACGTTCAAACAAGATAGGCAGTGGGCGCTGATGTCCCTAATGAAGTCTCATTGAACCACATATCCTTGTGAAATAGTGATAGGAACCATGTTCACTAACTGTGACTTACTATCTGTTACCTTAAAAATTAAACTGAAGTGGCCTCAACTTGTAAATTCAAGGTGTAATGAAGATGTAAATTCACAGTTTATGAATCATTGCTTCTTGATTCATGTATTCGCTAACTTTAAGAATTCCAGCAATATTTAGTACTTTATTCCTGATTTTTCTTCCAATTTTGCGCTTTCATGTTTTGATCTAGTTTGATTTTTTTCTTCTATTGCTAAAGAAACCCAATCCCAATATTGTATTTTTCTCCCCATCTCAGACGTGTTTGTTTTCAACTGTTAAAAGAGAAAATGCGTTGCGTCTCCACCACGATGATCAATCGAACAAGGAGAAAAATGCTTTTAGAAATAGAAAAAAAAATACTAGAAAATACTTTCATTGGATTTCCTTTGAAGTACCTAGCCCGAAGCCGAACATCTTGATTGTAAATTTATCCAAGGCTTCATTGCATGAGCATTTTACTAAATACTGAAAGCTAACATATGTGAACAATAGAGTAAATAAATTCCCGAAAAAAAATTTTTTTTTGCATCAACTTATCGAGCTTCGTATATGAGGACTTCATAATTGAATTTTCATGCTATGCCTGCCTTAAGGCAAAGTAAGCAATCACGGATTAAACCACATAACTGGGTGTAAAAACTGGGATGTTATAAGAGTGCATTAAAATGTACGAGAATCTGTTGTATTCACCACTTAAACACAAATGGATCAATGAAGCAGTAGGGGGCGTGCCAAAAGATTCAAGGATTACCAACGTTTGTATAAGTTGGTCTCTATGTGAAATTATTTTCTGCTACATTGAATTACTTCCTTAGCCATATCGTCATACATGACATCATCATTATAATTTAAATCAGTAGGAAATTTAATAACTTGTAAACGAAATTTAAATAATGTAAGTAATGTAAGTAAAATTCAAATTTCATATCGATTTCTTCGTTTTAACATTGTCAGGTTAGGGTTTTCAGCATATAGGCTAAATTTGAAGGAGTAGACATTTACGAGAAATTCTGGGTCATCGATTAGGAATTCTCCAGCGTTATCCGAGATCATAAAGGATCGTTATTTAGTGTTATTGCTATCTACGAAATGTTTTTTGACAATTTAATGCAAATTTAGAGGCCTCGTTTATTCGCGATGCTATCGTTGCGCATTTCGCTTTCTGACATAATCGTATCTGCAGACGATGTCTATTTTTCTCGCACTTTGGTGATTACATCCCTGTCATATGGCAATAAGATTAATAATAATCATATTTATTTTTCAGTTCCGAGTGCACCTGCTGCTGCCAAAGCCGTTGCCAACGCAGCTGATGGCATTTTGGTGACATGGAAACCCCCTTTGTCACCCAATGGAAACATTACGAAATACACCGTGTACAGAAGAACAGTGGAAAAAGGAAAAGAGGTAAGCCAACCTATTGATTTCTTTCTTTTACTAGTCTTACATTTTTTTTTCTTTCTTTAGATAGAATGCAATCTAAACGAGATAGTTTTCATTTTGTTTTGTATAAATCGTATTCCACCTTTTGTTCAAGTCCCTGTATTTTAAATGAACAGCTGCATCGTGCTTCGGGCTAAAATTTTATAAATACGTTAACTGCACTTGTACAAATTATCTTAATGTCTTAGATATTTTCATTAGAGCGAATAGCACATATTTTTCAAGACGTTGATTTTTTTCTTTTTCTGTCATCTATTTGGCACCATTTGCATTCAGGTCATGAGACCCAATAGCAAATGAAAGTTGTGTCAAGTAATAGCCAAAGTTCAAAAGTGTCGGATTAAGCAAGCAGATCGTGATGACAACGAAACTGGGAGGATAAAAATAAATAAAAAAGAACATATAAAAAGCGCTTTAATGTGTTTTTCCTTATATCAGCATTTCCCTCCGGTAATAGGATTGCGACCTGAAACTAGGCCCCATTGCAACGTGCTGCTACGGTCTCATCTTCTGAGAACAATCGCTTACTAACCTTAGAAACACGAAAATTAGACACGATACAAACGTACTGATGGTGGGTTCCTGTTTGGCTTTTATAGCACAGTTAGCTGATACAGGAATTCCGTTTCGGATTTGAAAAATGACCTTTTAGCCACTGCAACGGGTGACATTTGGTACGCTCATTATGGACTAAGTGCCGACGTTGATAACAGCATCATTTGTGCAACTGTGAAAGCCTCGACTTGCTGTGTTTTCCAACTAAGCAAATGCAAGCCCTAATGGTGTTGGAACACTTGGAGGAGTTAAGACCAAAAACTACTTTCTTATACGAACAAGATTAGCAAAGTTAAAAAAGAACAAAAGGCGTTGAGGGTAGATTAAAATAACTATTTGATGACTTGGTTCTGTTTTAATATGTCTAGGTCATGTTGTATTTATAAATAAATACATACTGTATGCACGATCCACATTATACAGTACATGTTTCCTCACAAATGTATTACAGAATTTCTCCAAGGATTACATGTATATTTTTTGTATTTTTGTATATTATCGTATGACTCCATTTTCCACCAAAACGTTGAATAATTTATGCTTTTAGTATGGCTTTCCATTAATAATTGTACTTATTTTCTTGAGATGGAGTCTGCGTTGTTTTCCTCCCATTTCTAGTTGTGTTGATGATACAGTGTGGAAGTTTTGCTATCCGGGTAATATTCTCATATTATATTCCAAAATAATCCCTTGAAAAGACCAACAGATGCTTGGGCATTTAAAAACGATTAGGCTGTGAGAATATCCATTTCCATTGTGAATAACTTGAGCCGTAGTCGAGTGCTTCTCTAAATCCATTATTATATGCTCGACATCATCTCTTAATGGGCGTATTATTTGATATTTTGCGAGGCGTAAATCAGCCCAATACCACATCCAACGTGGCAACAGATGTTATTATTGCGTTAGTTATATTTTTATATCGTTGGGTCCTTCTTACGAATTCAAATAAGCCTATTGTTTCAGTAACACTATGTTGCTGTCGTTTGAATAGGAGACGTTGAGCTTCGACTCTTTGTCCTTATTTCTTGGTGGATTCTGCTCAATTTATCCAATTATCTAATGGGCATAGGATGCAATTTCAGCAATCATATTCATTTATATAGTTGCAAAAATTGTACTTCCTCGTCTGACTGGAATAATGTGTATTACGAAATTTAAATATGTCGTTGCCAAAGTTTAGAATTAAGTAGCTGGTAACTGGTAGATTTAAAACGTTTTTATCACATGATGACATATCCAGTAATAAATAGGCAAACATTTGTAGCTTCTGCGTTATGCGGGGAAGCCATCGAACGTATGAGAAATGCTGTCATACATGTATGGAATTTTTACAAAACTCTGAATTCAGTTGAGTATGATAACACCTTCCATAAAACGCATTTCTATGCTTAATAGCTATTGCTGAGTTTTTCTAATCGCTTAACAGGCGGAAATTGGATATGTTATCATCACTATACGCTTTTTTGAACAATGAGTAAAGTAGGTTTTTGATTGACGCAACGATTTAGAATTTCAATAAATATTACTCTCGCCTATTGTATTGAATTCTAAATTATGGATATTGAACATATTTTACCGCAGCATCGTACGGGAGTATCCATAAATGACGTCGGATCGATTTTTGAATTCTTTATATCCTTCAAGTATGAAAACTCCCCTGGCGTCCAACTCTAATAAAAGTCATCTTTTTCGCACACCTTTTGTCTCTGGTTCAAACTGGGTGATGTCCATTAAATTATGCTACATCGATTTTGATTTTTTTTCCTGTACTCCCTGCGTGCTGACGGACAATATGAACGACTCCCATTTCGAATTATGGACTTTACCCCCATTTCCTCTCACTAAGCACTTTTGCAAAACGTGCCAACTCCTCCGGGGGGACTGGCGCACTAAATATGAACTTTAAATTCCATTAAGGGATATTCACCTTTTGTTTCATTTCGATATGATCAGAAAGAAAGTTGTGCCTCGTCTCCAGAGGTCCATCACATGACCAGCGCTACATCTAGCGGCCATCAGAAACCTCGACAAAAGTAATAAGTCCATAAAAAGCAACCCTCCTGAGCACATATCTATAGGCCTTCTCTTTATGTCGCTGCTGCTTCTCTACGGTTGCTCATCTCTAATGAAATATTTTAAGAAATTGCGGCACGCTTTCCTTCCGGTGCCATTTTCAGATTTTTTCGCACTAAAAATGCGCTCTTCTATCTCATCCTCCTCGACTTTTGCTGTGTTTTATTGCAGGAGACGTCAAAATACGTTGTTCCCGCGGGAGAACTTTCTAAGGAAATAAAAGAGCTTAAGCGAAATACACCCCATGATTTTTGGGTAACAGCATCGACACGAGTTGGAGAAGGACAGAGTACCAAAGTTATTGCCGAAAATACTACTGGACCCTTCGGTGAGCACGCCGACTTTTAAACGTCGACTTTAAATTTTATTCAGTACCTGAGTTAGAATAGTTAGTATGTACAGATATGGATTAACATGCGACAGCTATTACTTGTCAGAACTTTTAGCTCTGCATAAAACTCACGTAGTATATATTCGCAGAACAGTAGATCAATGATCTGTATGGTCAATTATCCTTGCGTATACATTTACATAGGGTGAGGACATTGTATAAGGGTACCCTAAACGTTTATTATGCATCTGTCGTGTTTATCTATATCCATTCATGGATATAGATAAACTTATTTTAACAAATTTAAGGATTGGAATCAAAATGGAATGAACAGATACTGCTACTATATTTATTTTATATATACAGTATCGTATGAATGCTTAGTAGATGATTTTTATAAGGTATGTTTGAAAGAGCATGTGACATTCACATTTCTAATAAATTTATTTTCAATTATGAAATTGCAGTCCCTTCCAAAATATCGTCACTAAGCGAACAGATTTTGGCCGTTTGGCAAACAGATGTCAAACTTGATTGCAATGCCGTTGGAATACCAAAGCCAGAAATAAAATGGATGCTAGGGTATGTTCACTTTTCTACTTTATAACATTGAATCCAGAGATCATACTTACTACTGAATATTACGTAAATCTTTATAAAATATGTATATTGCAAGATAAAGGAGGTCTGCAATTTTTGTAAAAGTACGCAAAAAATGGGATTTTGTTTTCGGAATTGAATATTTTATTTCAAAATTTGCTTGTGGATTACGCCATGTGCCACATAGGACTCATTCAATTTTTAATTAAACAATGAAATGTATGCTGCAAACTAGTGTGCATTTTAAATTCCGTGATTTTATGTGTGCCATTTAGTTTCTAGGCGTTTAGCTTGTAAACTTACCCCGAAATAAATGTCAACTTGAATTTTTTTTCATACAATCAGACCTCGGCGAAATTAAAAAAATAGGATCTTGATGAGAGATTTTGAGCCTTTGATACTCCGCTTCAAAATACAAGAGTTAAGCCTACCCTCATACTGCTTTTGTGCCCTTTTTACTCACATAAAACCAAAGTTTCAAGACAGGCTTAAGGAGGATTTGGAAGCAGCCTATCGAGAATAATGGGAAAAAATAAAAATGAGCTGTTTTTTATATTGTAGTGCGGTTGAAGGGGGGAGGGCCTATGACTATCTCGATAAAAAGCGCCTGTAAACATAGAAATCCCTGTTTACTATGGCTCGGAGCTGCTTGAGCGCAGAAGCACAATCGCCCAGAGTTTTTCAGATGAATTTCTTGAAAATCCCTCTGATAATACTGCTTTTTATTATTTGCAACACTTTTGTGCTCTCGCAACAGACTCAATGCGAAAGATTTTTTGAAAGCGTGGGGAAATATGTATTTTCAAGCTACGAGTTTCTTATGACATGTCAGTAAAGTAGATCCTCCGTACTTGGGCAACTAAGTGTTCGGAAACACGTTTTTAAACGATTGTTCGCCTCGTATTCCTTTTTTCTGTCAATACGTTTCGCTGCTTTTTTCCCGCCTTTCAAACTCTTCTTCAACATGCCTTTTACCTTTAACAAATATTTAAAAAGATGAATTTTTAAACGTAGGCGTGGTTTGACTATTAAGGAAAACATACTACAACATTACAACTGTGTGTTGTATAACCCATATTTATATTTTTTTTTAAATTATCAGTAATTGGTTTAATCTTATTTTTACATCCCTCTGTCTCTGGAATAAATATTTGAACGAAAATCATCCAGCCAGGGTTTTACAAATGCAATGTTCTTATAAATATAATATGAGAGATTACATTGTCAACATAACTACTTATCGATTATAGAGATTACTTATGACTTTATTTATTTATTTACTATTTTTTTTAAGAATGATGATTTTACAAGAGAACGCAACGGGATTGTTGAAATTGTCTTAGGGTGCGAAATGCGAGGGGAGGAAAGAAATCCCTCGGGCCAGCCATGCCCACTTATGTCTTGGACATGTTTATCCCTAAAAGCAAACCCGGACAATCTTTAGTTAATGCCCAGTGTATCGAGGCTCACTTGTGACTCGTGTGTCATATTGCTTTTGGCTTTTTTTTCAATCCACTGCATTGCGGACATTTTTGTTTAGCCATGTCACAGTCACAATTGCCCTCAATCAAACTGTCTTCGAAGCATGTTACAAGTGGCACACGCACACAAAGCAGTTTCATAAGTGCAAGGATCCGACAATAATATTGAATTATTTTCACTGCTTCCTAGGGGCCAACCCTTGTCATCTAAGGGCAGAACCACAGTATCGCCACAGGGAACCCTACTCATAAAGTCGGTGCAGAGTGAGGATTCGGCAAATTACACTTGTCTGGCTCGCAATGAATATGGAAACGATTCAATTGTCTATCAAATCTTAGTCGAAGGTAAGACCATTTATTGCTATTTCACGTTAGTTGTGGGGTGCACCCTGTATAATGTCTGAAAATGTGACAATACATATACCAAGACAGTGATAGCCCACGAGAGTTGCCATGTGATTAACCAGATTATGATAGCATTTACGGGTAATCTTATCATATCAAGTGTGAACAGTAGAATAATTAATTTTTCAACAGTTAAGTTATCCAATAGTATTGATTAAAAAAAAAGTGTTTAATGATTAGAATACTAATGGCATCATTGAGCTTCAATGTTTTAATTAGTAAATTTATTTTATTCATAATTTTTGGTGCAGGGGCAACACAACATTCATATTCTTTGCTAATTTATTAGTACGTTGAACCGAATTTTTTTGCATCTTTCTACTTCAAAGCATAAGTGTTAATATCACCACCAAAATCAATTAAATATGATCAATTGGAAGTTAAGTGGCGTGAAATATGAGCAGTGTTTAAATGGGCAAGAAACAATAAGTTAAAGAGTGTATAATTAATTGCTCTACACCAAGCACATATGGCACTGACGTGGTATTATAGACATTTGCGTCATTGCCTAACTGCGGGAAAAATTTTACATTAAAAAAAAACTCAGACTGGATTTAAGCCAGTTTTTTAACCTGGATTTGTGATGAAACGTTTGGTGTCAGCATATGGTAATGTGCGGTATCTATTTAAATTCTATTAAAGCGGACTTAAAATCAATACCGGCAATGCAAACAAAAAATCAGAATAATATTTTTTTAGAAAAATTGCAGAATTTTAAAAGTGCTTTAAATGCTTGAAATTTGACACAACCAAAAATGCAGTGTATTCCTTGTTGGGGAACAATCAGTTTACATATACTAAACATTATCGTAGTTTACGTAATGTTGTATATTTACTTGGCGTTCACAAGGCAGATTAGTGCAATTTTGCCTTCCACTGCGAATGAAATACTCGAATTACTGATTCCGTACGTGTATTGAAATTTACATCGATCTCAATGCAATAGTTTGGGAATATCCGAAGTAAATTATATAGGAAATCTCTGAGGAATTTCATGGAAAGAATGTTGATGCGTTCGTAGAATATTTTGCAGTAACTTCAAAGCACGGAATACAATACGCCAAAAGTGTAAAAAAAAAAGTTTTATTTATGTTTAACCTCAATGACATTTGTGGCTGCCGCAAATGCAAAATGTGAATAAATTATTGTATTTTCACCCTCGCATTTTTCAATATCAATATTTAATAGTAGCATAGTCGCTATCAGTCCCATTTCCTCCACTGTTCGTAGGTTAAACTAGCGTGAAAAGCGTGCATAGTAAAATATTTCTTTAGTTGCTTTTTTCCTGCATGCATTTTCATAGCAGAATATCTGCCTGGAATATATTTAAAATGATTAAACCCCTTGGAGGTTTCATTTTTCCTATCGTTTTTCCTTCTCTTAAACCACCTGATACCTGCACAACTCACTTTGCCTTACATCTGCATTTGCTTAAACAGACGCAAGTTTCACGGCGTGAAACAGGAAATGTTGCTTAATGCAACGATGTTACATCCGTTACCAGCCGTGCTATGACTTTGATACTGATATATTGATGTATAAAAAACGTTATTCAAGACGATACCTTATAGACATCTCAAGCTGAAAAGTCACTCTGAAATAACAAAACATACGCAATAGACACAAAAACTGAACAGTCTGTGGATTTCTGAAATATAATGCTCCTTGGGTATACAGTATCTTGTGAAACATATAAACTTGTTTATAATGTATCCGTCTATGGAAACAGCAGAGTTTTCGATGTTTTTTCATTCAAATATTGATCTGTTATTGAAATTCTGTAATGTCTGCTCTAGCTTTTCAATGAATTCATTCGCCACCAAACTCTGCTTTCTTTGGGAGTTTCATACTAATTTTATCGAAATTAAACAGCTCATTAATTTCTAGATTTTAAAAAAAGCCTTTCATTGATCCTGTTTCTTCACCATGTCAAACCTTCTCCTCATCCCTTTTCATTTTTTTAATGTCCTCTAATGTGCTTACAATTTACTTTTTTTTTCTTTGTCATTTTATTTTTTCCCCGCAGAAAGGCTTTGAACTATTCTAGCGACAAATTTCTTTAGAAATTCCATAGAGATTGAAGTCAAGCAATTGAGAGTTTTAACTCGCTTTTATAATGGCTATACAGAAATGGAAAGCACTTAATGCGCCTTCCGTGTATAACATTTTTTTTTATTTTTCTTGCACTTAAAGCTTTATTGGCGAATTCTGAAGCACCTATTTATACACGACGCTCTGCTTATTTCGCTAGTGTCTAACACAATTGTCAATATTGCTCGAGTTTCTGAAATTCTTTCCGTATTGCTTATATCCTTTTTTGCAGTGCCTCAGTTTCCTTATTCGCCTTAACTTACCTATTTTGAAAGTTTAATGTGTATGCTTAAGCCCATATTCGTGGCAAACACCAAAATTTTGTTTCATTAATTTAATATATCAACTTGAGGCTGAGAAAGTAATGAAGTAGTGAGAATTTTGCCAACATAATGGGCAAGTGGTGAATCCATTAGCTTCTGTTTGAATCTTGCATTAGCGAGCCTGGCCGCTAATTACTTGAGGGAGTTCATGTCTTTCTTCATCTTCAGATTCAAATACAGGGTCTCCAACAAGTCCATATATATGAGACGATATCATTGTAGAATGGTGTTAGTTACACGACTTTACACCCTGTAGAAGAATCGATTCCTACAGAGAGAAATTGCTAATAATTGGAATTTGAATTTAATTGTAGATGAGCCTCAATAATGCATGTTTATGTAATTTGGGAGACAGAGTAGAGGTAGCCAAAAATTACTTATTCTTAGCCTTTGGGATATTCTGTTAATAAACTACACTGTGGGGTTTTCCATGTTAATCATCAAAACTTAGTAATATAAGCTTAGTTTTTATATGAAATTAAACATTTAGATCACCTCAAAAAGACTGATGTCTAGAGTTAAAATTTGCAAAAGTTTTTGTTTTTTAGTGCGTTGTGTTCTGTGGGGAAAAAAAAAAAAAAAAAAAAACATCCTTTCTTTCCATGAAGACCTTTCCTTATATCGATGTAGGTTTATTTGCATTCCTATTATAACTTTACGTTGCTGTGCAGGCAAATACTTTTTATTCATCCATGAAATTTATGAAAAACATACAAAAGTTCTGCAGATAAGCTATCTACACCCGAAAGGCCCAAGGGAATAAATATCTGCGAGGAAAAAAAGACATTTTATTGTACAGAAATTAGCCTATAGATGCTGTGTTTTGACCCCCTCTCGATCCACACGTTTTGAATACGGTACTGTTTATACACAATGGACCATAGGTGTTTACGACTGCGTTTTATTCCTTTGTTATGCATTATTTCGCTCAGTGGGATCTTGGAAACCCCATGCAATGCTCAAATATTTATTTCAGCGTTTTATGCGAATGTTTTTATTTTATATAAAATGAATATAGCCACGTTTTGGTGCGCGCGTCAATTTTACGCGATTTCTTGACCCTGCTAAAACCTTTTGAAGTATTTGCGAGGTTTAATCTTATTTCCTCCACACACCTATTTCCCACGCACGCAGCAAATTCTCTCGCTAATCCATTATTAATGAGGTTGCCAACTGTTATCTGGAGATTGCGAGCGAGTAAGGGCCCGCATTTTATTTAATCCAAAGCAATGGCTGCCCCAAAGTTGCGAGGGCGGAAATTAATATCAAAATCTGGCAGAAGTTTCATCGATTTTTTTCCCTCAGATGATTCAGAAATCCGATTATTACATACCTGACGTCTTTCTCTTGGAATCATGCTTGACATTTGAATGAAATTCACTTTACATATATGTATCGTCAAGTTTTGTACACTATATGAACTACCTTCATGAATTATTATTTCGTTGTACATGCAAACACATTTTTTTTTCATGTTTTGGGCATTGGAAAATTTGTGGAATTAATTTGCATGTCAGATATATTAATTAATTTACACGAAGAACTTTATAGGCACCTCACTTAATGCTTACTCGACACGTAAATTTGCATATAGAAATTAAAATCCCAGTCATGACGCGTTTACGACTATTGTCTCATATTTCAGCCTTAATGATGAAACGCACCAGCTAAAGTTAAATTAAAATTTAATTAATGACGGAGTTAGGAAATTGCGTATCATATCAAGCTACGATATCGTACAAAATTCGGAGTTATATACGGTCAAAATGTGTAATTGAAAGTTTGTTGGCGTTCACTGCTTTTATAACCAATTTCCCGAGGAAAATTGGATTATAATTTAAAGTTGATTTTATAAAGCTGTTAAATTCAAACTACGATATTATAGTAAAATTTACTAGTCTTTAAAGTGTAGATTGTTGCTAATGCGTGATAATTTAACGTGATAAGTTTAGCAAAGTTTTAATAGTTGTTTTATAAGTTTCAATGTTAATGTGGACATATACCACTACGTGGATAGTCTTTTCCCAGATCATAATCTCTAACTGTCAACTTTGTAAGCGCCCATATAAGAATTGAGTTACACTAATTTGCTCCTGCAGAAATTATCGATTTCAGAAATAACATTTGAAGTGTGAATTGTAGTTTTTTTTTTTGTAAACCCAATGGTTATCTGATTATTGCGAAAAATATTGTCTCTTAATATCGATTCTGGAAACTTGACAATTAGCCGAGGCTGGCTTTTATCGAATGCAATTTCCTCGTACGACGTCAGCCCAAATTACACGAATTTAGTTCACACGCCTGACTTTATGATTAATCCGTTCAAAATGGATTTTTTTGAGGTCTGTGCATAATGGTTCGTGCGTGTAGAAGAGCTGACGAGATCGTAATTGTGAATAATATGCCAACTATGTAATTAAAATACATTCAGGAAATACATCATCGTTTCCAAATTCATCACTGAGCAAACAGCATGGAAACGAGTAGATAGATCTACCAGCAAAACCTCATTTAACAATTTTAATAAAAGGAAGATGTTAACAAAAAAATAAATCATTTTTTAAGCCAGCTTCATGCATCCAGAAAAAAAGAATCAACTTTGGAAATGAATTAATAAAAAGTCAAAGTCGATGTTCTTATCAATACCTAGATTCATATCAGTAGAAATACTTTTTGCCATATCTCCAACTTTTAAGCTGGAACGATATGATGTATAGAACCGTGGAAATTGCCAATGTAAATTACAATGTACATTATCTCTATAGTTTTTGGGATCATATTATCTCGGATATTTTGATAGATTGAAAACTGTTTTAATGAAATATTGGTAATACAGACACCGCATATGACATTTGTTGAAGTTTCGTACAAATAAAGGATGGATCATGTGACTGGGCCCCTTGGATATCTTAAATATTCTATGTATAAGCAGCATGCATTATATAATTATTTAAATTTATTTAAAGTTCCCCTGAAAATATATTAAGATATAAATTTTCCACATAATATGCAAGCTGGTAGATCATTTTTTAGCTAGACTATGTCTCATTGTATAAGTCATATTGTTTTACATGATTCCAAAAATATTAATAATTACATGGATACGTGTAGCGTGGGCAGCTCTTACTGAGTTTTTAAAGGCTTGCTCCAATAGTCAAGTTAAAAGCTTGTATAGGCTGAGTTGTATCCAATGGTCCAATCATTTAAGGTCATCAAAGTTTTACGTTTCACATAACAAGCCACTATACGGGCTATGTTAACAGCGAGTAATCCTCATCACCAAACAAATAAGGCTGCTGAGCAGATCACCGGCTATAAAGTTTTATTTTCTGTAGCTTATACTAATTTATGGCTAGTGTAGTGGTAGTGATGGATAGGAAATGCACGAAATGCTAGTTGTTAGGAAGGACTCATTAAAGCAACAAATATACGGAATATTTATGGCGACACTAATTTGAGTAAATGATACGTGCTTCCGCATCTCTCTCTTACTTCCCATCTTGATAAATTGAGCACTTTTCAAATACAATAGTGCACATTGATGCATTTTACATGTATTGTGTTGTAAGGACGTATACCACTCTCAGGGTGACAAATGCTACAATTCAATTTCCCTGAAAAAAGGGAATCATGCTTCAATTTGCATTAGTTTTTATGGAGGACTTGCTGCTTATTTCGAAAGAAAGAAGAAAAACTCGAGCACTTAAATGTTTTCCGTTTTAGTTGCCGAATTTATGTACTTAAGGTTTTTGAAAAAAAAAAAATAATGCTGCTGCTTTTATTAGATGATTTGCAGTTCTCTTAATATCTTCAGGAAAGCTAAGGAGAATGGCATCATTTTTGAAAATTGAATTTTCGAGCAAACGAAAGTGAAAACTGCATCGCAACTCAAGCAACCTTAATGCAATATTGATTTAGTCGATCGTAGTCTCAGAAGCTTATACTTTGCATTGAATAAATATGCTTATTTTTAATAATTCATTTTTTAATTTTACTTGTTAGAAAATATATTTTGACTAACTGTGCTAGAAATTGTATTATGGAAATTCAATAATAGATTGAATGATTTAAAATAAATATAGCAGGTCAAGTTGAGTGTTTTATGATATTCCGTTCAAAGTCATAAAACACAAAGATAAAAATACCTTAACTCACTAAGGTAATCTTTTGTTTTCTTGCAGTTGTTATTTTTTATGATTTATTTGATATCGTGTATCAATTTCTGACATTTCAATAATTGTTGCAGTTCCCCCTGAACCACCAGTCTTGAACATTGTGGCTAGCAGTATGACTTCATTAAAAGTCCAGTGGAGACATGGATTTGATGGTGGACGGCCAATCCGAGGTAAGAACATGTTTTGCTCTGTATACATGTTTATATCACCAATTAATTTGTTAAACTGTCGGTAACAAAAGTAAATTTCTCTCCAATGATAGGTTTCACTCTGAATTATCGTTCTGAATTCGGTCACTGGTCAGAAGTACAAATAGATTCAGGCATAGAAGTGTACTCGCTGAGTGGCCTCCAATGTGGTACTCGCTATCAACTTTTTATGACTGCTTTTAATAAAATCGGAACTGGACCTGCATCCCAAAATCTGACCATGAAAACGAAAGGTTCAGGTAGGCATAAGTTGTTTATTACTTGTTGTTTTTGTAATACGACTTAATTGAAATGGGGGTGTAAAACATTTTTAAAAAAACTGCTCAGTCACTTGAAAGATGGAATTACGCTATATCAGGCATAAGCACTATTTCAGGGAAAAAATGTCAAATTTTCTGTTGGGTTTGTAATTTAATCAGGATGTTACGCAGCAAACATGATCTTTAATGAATTGCCTTAAGTGAGACCGAGTTCAACAGACTATGAGCTTGATTTCCCAACTCCCACTTCTTGGTTTACGTCCATCGCTGGCTTTGTACAATATAGATTTTTGATAGGACATCATTCCAGCACATTAACAAGAAAATTAATCTTGTAATACGGTGCATCCACGACTAACATTAATGACAGACTAATCCAGCAGAAATTTATGTTCCTCTGGAGAACTCCTACAATTCACTTTAATAGCAAACAAAGCAAATAAAAAATGGGAACCACTAAATCATAGGCTATCTCGCTGCTCAACAAAACGATGCTCGGCATTATTGTACCATGTTTGTGATCTACATTGCTCGGATTTACTTAAGATCATAAATTAAATGAGAGGCAAGCCGTGTGCCGGAATTGCTGAAGATCATTATTTGAAGCCACGATGCCAAGATAGCATATTTCCTAGTAATTGTCATTCATGTTTACTTGAACTTAATACTCATCTGGCATTATCAGACATGTTTGACACCATCTTGATGCGAACATGAAATTTTGGTTACAAAATTAGTAACTATGCCATGTTGTCTTGTCACTTATTAAATTAATGTTTGGGGATATCACATATTGTTCAAACACTAGCAATTCATATTTTTAAGCTGCACGCTTTCTCTAATTTTTTAAAGTTTAGGCATCAACTTTAAATTACAAGTTTTGACGTTTATGTGTTTGAGGTAAAAACAAGATCCCTTTCAGTAGTTTAGGCACATATCCAGCTGTTTTAGTATGTCAACCTCCTTCATAGCCAAAATAGCTTGACAGCATTAAAAAGCGGCAATGGTTTTCTAAATTTCAACTATTCCCAAATGTATTCCTACATTAAAAGTATTAATCTCACGTACTAAACGTTACTCAACAAGCTGCTCAAGCATGTATCTGAAGTTTTTTTTTTCTAGTTTCACTACGAAGCAATCTGTTGTCGAAAGTTAAATACACATTGCGCAAAGATACTTAATACTTTTTTCCATTACCTAAAAGACTGCCTTTCTGCCATTTATTTTGGAGAAAAAAATGATACCTGAGGGAAACGGTTAATTTCAGGGAAGAATACACTCGAATTGCACCGGCATAATTTTCCTTAATCAGAGCGAGTTTGCACAGCTTATACATTGTTTTTCACAAACAAAACAGTTTAATTCTCCCGTTTCTCGACTAATGTACTTTTTTTCTGAGATTAATGCATTTTTGCTCATTAACCCGCTTCATAATTAATAATAAGGGATTTAAATGTAGCAATTTGAAAGTTTTCTATGCATTAGTGAAACCATTCTTTAATGGCAACATTTTTATTTTAATAATTTATATATAGCGCTTAAATTGCGCTGTAATTACTGACTCGTATTCAAATCTACATTTTTGTGCAAGTATTTGTTTTATTCCTATTTTTCAGGAACAGTTTAAATGGTAGAAAATTGTGCAATTGCAAAAATATACGCTAGATTTCATGCGTGTTTTATAGCTTTGGTTATGATACGAAGCATAACAACTTGTTTAACTTTGGAAAAAATTATTTTATAAGAGATTAATGTTGCGTAAAATTCGATGGTAATTATGCAGAAGAAATGGTAGGAGTTTCGTTTTAATAAATTGTAATATAGCCGTTTATTCCCATAAACTGTTCATTTACCTATAGAAAAAATTCCTTGACATTTATACAGTAATAGGAAATTGAGTCGTCTTTCCATGACGTATTGACCTATTGCTGGGCAACAAACATTTCAGTATAAAGAGATTTTGCCGATATATCCTATTACGTCAAATACTGTGTTATTTTTTTCGGTATTTTGCCATTAATTCTATCAAATCTCGTTGTTTACAGTTCCAGAATCGCCTCCAAAGGAGAAATTGATTGTGGAAAACTCGACTTTTATCATTCTAAAACTTGATAATTGGTACGATGGTGGCTGTCCCATTCTCTATTTTGTCGTTGAATATAAAGAAAAGGGCTCTGGCGATTTATATACATTGGTGTCCAACAATGTAAAGCCTGACAGTGGTAAATTTGTGGTGAATGACTTGGCACCTAGCTCTTGGTACAGCCTTAAGATGACTGCCCATAGCAGTGCAGGGTCACAGACGGCTTATTACGAGTTCTTCACCCTTAACGTCTTAGGTGGTAAGTTGATTTTCTTATAGTCTTAGCAAAATTAGTGTTGTTTTACTACTTATTTTCAACAAAAATAATTCTTAGTATGGATTTCGATTGGAAATGAAAGGAATTGTTATTTTGGTTTTCCTTAAAGATTCTCCACCTTCTATGGACATGCAAGGTTCAAAGGAAAATCCAAATTTGGCTTTCGATGTGCGAATCATTATTTTATCGGTAGTTGCGTTGGTCGTTGCCATCGTCGTGCTGGTCTTAGTGTGCTTTTGGTTTCAAAGGAAGAAAATCTCGAGGCAGGAAAGTAAGTATGTGTTTTCATCTAATTCCTATTCAAACATTGGGAAAAGCTGTTGGTTTAATCTGGCACCATCTTGTTGACATAAATTAATTTATTGAATTCACATTTTCCGCATTCGCCCGTTTGAAAAATTCCCTCCCACATTTAGCAATAATTTGCCACCCCCTCCTCTTCATGCTTAATGCAAAGAAAAGTCTAAATGAAACCGGCATTTTCATTACACATTTGGCAGATAAAAATACCATTAAAACTGTTGCACTATCTTTGGCATTACTGCACGAAAACTCGACTTCTGCAGTAGCAATAAAAGTGAAATGTTCTGTACTTTCATTCTATTTCACTTAAAGAGAGCCATAACATTTTATACCTTTCTTTATTTCCAAAATGAAATTGTAATCAAAATTGATCTTTTCTCTATAGACAGCGTTGGGTGTAAATATTTGATTAATTGAGGGACCTATTAAAGGGCTTCTTATGCAAAGAAATCTGGTGGCACGTAGGGACTTTTCGTGTTTAATCTCGACCTGCACTCAAGGTACCTACTCTCTTTAATTGTTTTCAGATGAAAAGAAATTTGCTGCCCATCGAAACCTTATTACTCGATATGCTCCTACTACTCAGGCATCGAAAACATGTTCTTTAAGACATGGTATGAACCACGCAGAAATACCACAAGGGCAAACAACGGAATTGCCACCTTCCAATACATTATCAAGTAAGTGTTCGTAGTCATACAAATCTGTCCCAATTCAATGATTTTGGAATCTTATAATGCCACACTTACATATTGGTGAACTTTCCCTTGTTATTATTCAAATAACAGCTAACGAGAATATTCATAAATGCAGGCCTGTTCATTTGATTTCGATTTTCACGATATTTCGTTATTGTTTCTAGCCTTAAGCAAAATAACCTTTTGCCTTTGCTTGTAAGTTGACCTCTCTAACAACTTACAATGAAATAAAACGATGCATGATTCCTGATAGTGGACTACAACTTTTATCAGGTTGACAGTTTGACAGAAACATGGCCCAATTCAATCTATTGAAATTCTTTTTTTCGAGAAATTTTGTTTCATGTTGACCTCGCCGCGTTTTTCTAAATGCAGTCTGGATCAAATCTGTTTAGCGTTTCGTTCAGAAAAATCGAAACTTTCGATTGTTTTACTCGAAAAAGAGCGGCTCTATATCAAGTCATGCATTAAGGATATTAGATTTGAGTGAATACACATCAAAATGGACATCTGAATTTGCATTGGAAATGATCCATTTACTCCATTAGTTCAGCTACGTTTTGATACGTATCAGTTCTTCTCAGGTTTGGATGGGCGTTTATCGATCCGTTGAAGAGTCTGTAAAATATATATATATATATATATAAAACAAACAAAAGATTTTTTTTAACAAATATGACATATAATGGTCTTGCAACATTATCATTGGCTATATTGGTAGGCTACTAGGTGAAATATAAGTGCTCCGAGTCAAGCATTATATTGCGGTAATATACATACTATGTTGGTCTGCACAAGTTCCAAACAGGTCATTGAAATAAAAAAGGTAAACTTGGCAGTTTTTCTGACTCGTTTAATGTAAATTTAGGAAATCAAGATGGAGTCAACCCATATGCTACTTCGCAAATACTTCAAGTGAACTCGGATAGACGGGAAAGCAGAAAATTAACAGCTTCTGATGAGATAAATTCGTATACAGCAAATGATGGCGATTATCCAGCAAGATATGTTAGTGATTTTACATATACGTATTTTAATTAAGATTTTTATTTCCTATGTGCCGTTTTTTCACTAATGTGTCTTATTATTTTAGCCTACAATAAACGAGTTGTACTCTAAAGTTGAAAAGCCAGTAATCCAAATGTGTCCCAAACATCACTTAAGTCAGCAGCAAGATTCAGAGGGTATGTTCTTAAATAATGGCAGCCTAATTGGCTTTTAATATGGCAGAACATCGTTTATCCGCAGTGTTTAATGGTAATATCAGATTTTAAAAATTTCAATATATTTTCTGTAATTCTTTGTAAACGTTTGCAGTGCCGGATTTACTGGATCATAGCCTAGAGTCCAGCTCTTCCAATGAAACATCACCATCGAGATCCTTTGGAAAGTCATATCAAGCTCTGGAATTAATTGATAGGACTGAAGAATGGGCAAGGATAACGAGAGATAACAGGTAAGTTTTGAACTTTAATAAGAAGATTTTAAGATCAGAAGACGTTTTTTATTATGATCAGAAGACTTTAATAAGACGTTTTTTATTATGTAGATTTATAAGTCAGGCAGCAGAAACGACATTTATTTATAATAGTAAACACGGCCTACAAGCAAATTGTTCAGATTTACACGATGAATTTTCAGAGGCTGAATGCGATAGAGAAGATCCAAGGAGATTTAGGCAAACAAGTAAGATACTTTGCCATTGTATACTTTATTTTTATTGTTTATTTTCATTCATTTTTTATAATGATTTTAAATTTTTTTTACCAATAGATTCATATTTAATCGATTACTCTAGAAGAATGCCAAATGCTGATAGTTCATCACCTATGGCAAGAAGGTAAAACTTAATATTATCCTGTTATTAAACTACGATTTAAGCATGCAGTTTGAAATTTATCAGAGTCTATCGATATGATTAACATGCCTCTTCTTGGCGTTTATCACATTTAGGCATCATTGGAAACCTTGCAGCTACTTAATATCAAACCGAAAATATAACGAGGAGTACAACGTGCCAATTTGAAAAGGATGAGTTATTAATAAAATTGTGTTAAACCCTGCCGCAACAAATTGTGGCAAGATGTTTTTTATAAATACATAAAACCTTGAAATGACTTATAATTTTTTTAAATAAAACTTCATTGAGTGTTAATTGCCTATTCACAAGTGTGATAAACATGCAGCTATTCATGCGTGTCATTTTTTTCTCTTCATTTTCAGAAGAGATTCATTTGTTTTGGTTTTTTTGTAAATAACTCTTTGAGCTTGTTCGAAAGAAGTTATCGCTAGATTGCAAACATGATCGAGGTAGTAAAATAAATATTGGAGAAAAGACCAAACGAGCCTTTTCTATACTCAACTTATGTGTGTTGAGTGTTACATTTTTTATTTTCATACAAACCACCAAAGTTCAAGTTCCAATCAAGTTCACAATTTATACAATTCAGTATCAGTACCTTGTTAATGTGCACACAGTCCTCAACATTTTATCCTTATACAGTAGAATCTGTCTAAAAGCATATTTTTCACAGGGCCCAAGCATATGCATTTAGACAGGTTCTACTGTATTCA
>JAQGAE010000005.1:0-118576 GCA_034696685.1 Julus scandinavius | reverse complement strand
TTGTTTTAAAAAAAAAAAAAAAAAAAAAAAAAAAAAAAGAAGAAGAAGAAGCTGTCAATACCTTGAGGAGTGTTGTCCAGAGTCGCTTATCCAAAAGGCGGATTCTTTTCTTCGGCTTTAAAATTCAATACGTTGGTAGCATCTCGGTTAAAATCTCGATGTTAAATAATTTCACCATCAATTGATTGGAATCTAGGCCTAATTCTTGTTCAGTTGCTATACGATGCAAGCCGTTTCCATGCTCCTTGGTGCCCTTCAAAATAGCTGTGGATTCGTAGGACTTCTCTAGCATCGGACTTGATTGAAGATTCTCAATCAAATGGGATCCTGCCACCGTCTTCATTGCTTCTTTATATAAACTCTTGTTGACAAATAGTCAACTCTCACCGCTGATGCGCTGCCCTGCCGCCAAGACAAGGGCGCCACGCTCAGTCACCGCCATAAAAGCAACACCTCTTCATGATGCCAAAGTAAGAGTGCGACACTTTAGCACCGTACATGTGGGAGCCAGAAGAAACTGGTATGTGGTTTTTTTGTTCATTGCCATAAGCCACACACACACATTCACCCTAGCACTGATATGGTCTAATAATACAAACGTTTGTAAGAGGGCAATACATCGTGACGCAATTCAACAGCATTGGAAATCAAGCGTTGATTAAAGTCATTTATAAGAAAAAAAATGAAATGATTTTTTTCTAGAAACTTTCAGGTTTCTCCATTGCCAATATGAAAATTAAACGTATCCACAATGCGAACTAGTTAACAATTTATTCTTTGGCATAACCATGCCATTTACTTTTCGCAGATATTTATAACTTTAAGGCCCACAATAACGTAATTTTAGGAAGAAACAAACAAGCTGTATTATATGACCTACAACGCGCTTCGTCCTCTATATGCTGTATGAAATTAGACTATTTTGCCATGGAAGTTTTAAACAAACCTGGACTCATTCCAATAATAGTGGTTGTTGAATGATCCCGGAGCAGCCATGTGGATTAACCTGCATATATGTAGCTTGAAAACAAGATAATTTATAGTAACCTTAACAAAAAAAAAAAAAAAGAAACACCTTGCTTTTGATCATGTGCACAACACGAAGCTAAAAATAATCCCAGCATGTGTTAACAACGTGCAAATCGCCATCCATAAGATTAGTCATATTAAAATAAAGTAAAATTGGGTTCGTGGGACAGTGAAAGCCCTAAAATGCTAATGTATGTAAGTCAAGTATGAATGTTTTATCTGGAAAACTTTGTCAAATTTGCATTTCATGTAAGTTATGGCATAAGATGGTTGCCCTAAAAACGACTGAAAAGAAGGTCACGTGAAAAAAACACCTGATGAGGGTGTACAAAATTTCACAGAACGATGTGCTCTATATTGACTTAAAACTTGGATTCTTGTCAACATTTTTACTCTACATAGTGTAGACAGAGAAACATTTTAGTGCTGGCAACATCTCTGATTCTAATGTCAAAGAACGATTCTCGGGAATCCTTGGTGGAAAATAACTGGCCATTAATTTAAAAATTCTGCACCTGCTTTGATTCATAAACGAATTTAAATTTGCAATAGTGACACAATAAACAACTCGTTCTTGTATTGTCTTTCAACACTATCGCCCTGTCACATGTCATAGATCATTACATGAATAATAATGTACTGCTGTCAATAAGAAGACGTTACAACACTACACCAGTTTCAAACTTTCCAGGCTTAGAATTTGATGACGTCACTAAATCTCAATAATATATAGGAAGGCTTGAACAAGTAACTACATAGTAGTTTTATCTCGACTATGCCAAGTGAAATTTTTGCAACTTCTACAAATACAAAAATAGGCATTATTTTTAAGTGTTTTATGAGTTACATTATAACGTTAGGCACTATGCCAAAAACATTGAAACTTCGTAATGTGAAGTCTGCACATAGATTTAAACATTTAAGCCTGCTGCAAATAAGCAATAAAAATTATTCTAAAGTTATTTCCACTTTTTTGTTATAAATTGACCAGATAGTGAAATTCCCATTTCTCATTGAAAGTCTTCCAAGACACCTTTTAGATGATACATCATATTTTTTTGTTACATGGACTCCGATCATTGTTGAAACAATGGCTGAAAACGTTTTCTAAGTTATGCAAACAACAAGAAAAGAAAACATTTAGTTAGGCTTCTATTAATTCATGGTTAACGTCTATATTGCTCAACAACACATTTGCATTAATTTGAATCCAAGCGTGATTTGACAATCTCGGTAGCCTACTTACACACATCTTTATCATATTTTTTTTTTTTTTTGGATTAAGAGTTTCTTAGGTCAACCTTTTATTTACCATATGAGAATGTTGTGTTTGAATTCACAGACACGAGTTCCAGTTTTCTAAAGTGTCATCTTATGATTACATTTTATTAATCTGTTCAAGAGCGATGTCAAAGTTCACAAATGTGGGTTAAAACTTTTTCCATCGAAAAAAAATATATAATACATCAAATGCAATCACGGTTGCATGCAGAGAATATAATGAGCCCAAGATCGTATTTTTAAACTATGAAAAATAGCTGGATCTGCTCTTGAACTTAAAGACAAAGATAAGTTGGAGACCTCAACCTATATGATGGGAGTTGCTTATGGAAAAACAAGAGGTGTAAATGTGTGTCAAGTGACTAATCGTACGATGTGACATTTTCCCACACATTTAGATGAGCTCACAAGTGTTAGCCCCAAGGCTATCATGGAATCATGATCATGGGATCATGGAAATCCCTTGCCTTGCAGTTTTGAGGTTGTTGCTGGGTTGAAAAGTTCTTCAAAAATCCTCCTGCTATATTTATTAAGAAAAATACGATTAATGGCTCGCATTTAACACCATTCAAAAGTAATAATCACTTTCTTAAGCCCATTTGCTAATTGATCTGTTTATAGAACAACGTGGCATCCACTGTATAATTTATAATAGGAAAGTCATTACTGAGTAATGGCCTATTCGAGGAGGAAATCAGGAGAGAAATACTGGATAGGGCTGGAAGCAAAGTATTAATTAGATTCTATTAGTTACTAGGTGGTAAGGTAATGAAAAAGCAACTTGGTTTGCGTAAACAGATCTTAGCTGTAAATTGATTAGTCGAGTTTTAATGTTTCCGAGTGCATCTAAACAACAATTCATAATTACATCACGTGATAATTTATGTATTCTATGAGAGTCACCTAATCCAAGTGTGCCATTATTGGTCATAGTCATCATGAGTAATCAATAATTCAGCAATTAGTTGTGTTCTTAATTTCTATTAGACGTTATGATTTTAATTTGCATGAGATCTGCATTCAGTTTACTCAACGATTAATAAAAATCGTAACCAGCTGTCAATTGTCATCGCTTTTGCTGATTCATAAAGTAGTGGTTGATTAAACAGAGTGTTTTAGTATAACCATCCTTAAAACTGTTGGAGATGTCTAAAGTAGCTGTAAATTGTAGATTTAAATACTAGTTGTATAATGTGCTAAAGTGTCGATACTTTCAATCAATGTCTGCCAATTATAAATGGTACAAAGTTTAAGTAAAGGTTGGTTTCCAGTAACTTTTTGTTCGTAGTAACAGATTCGGTACCAGATCCAGAACGTACTTCGCAGATGACTGACAATTTTTATAGTAGATTATCGTTAAGGTTTTACTACCACCTAAATTTCGACGATAAACGTGTACCTTAAAGTTAGTATGGAATCATGTGCTGCAACCTTGACAGTTTTCTTTATGATCAATTAACCAAAACTAGCATCCCTTAGCAAGTATATAACTATGGGTCCAAATAACCCCACTAATCATAAAGTCATGCCGATACGATGCTATTATAACAATTTATTAGATAAGTGAAGAAAGCGTGGGATATTACAATTAAGAATGGGGTGGTATCGCGTGATGCCTCGAAAAGCACATGGTTGGATCTCCTAGCGACTGATTGTCTTATCCAATGATTTCAAAATTTCAAAAACATTATATTAAACATATTTCAGTTAGAAATTTTTTTTACAGTATATCAGTCAGAAATATCGATTGCTACTCACAGCGTCAAATAACTACAATGTAACAAATGGTTATCATGGTTTCTTTCAATAAAAACATAATTAGCAGTAATTATCTTTTCAACGATTTTTTACCTGACTAATAGGAATATTGCATTAGTTACATCGCTTGAAATGTTAAAGAAGCATGCCATAGTTTGAAGCTAATTGTTAAGGAAATAAAATACAGAAAAATCAAACTTACTTGTAAAACGATTCCATTGGCCCAGTGTACAGCTCATAAAATATATCAGAACGATCCACACACAGCCATTTCTCGGTGTTATTGCGAATATATTATTGTAATTAATTCGAATCAAGACTCAAAGCTGGAAGGACAACATTTGCTTAATGAAAATAATATTGTGATAAAACATTCAAATTTCTCTTTGATGGTGCTGATGATATGTATTAAAATCATAAAATTGTACTACTAGGTCATCACGACATTATCCAATCAAAGTTGTTTATGGAGTTCTACATGTAAAGCTTTGCGTCGTTTTTAATTTGAAAAACCCGCCAATTTGTAGCTCTAGCGTATTCTCGCAGATTATGACAAAGGACTTGAATAGCCGAACAGAAAAACGAAGAAACTGAAAAGCCGAATTCGTTTGCATTCAGAAGCTGCTTCCACCTAGAGGCTAAGAAGGGAACTAGGGATTACCGCAGTATTGTTTAGGCTTATATTTGACACCATGGGTGATTCCAATAAGGCAATTTTAGAGGAATCTATTAAGAAACAGGGAGAAATAGTACGGAAATTAAAGACCGAAAAGGCTCCCAAAGAAAAGGTTTGATATATTCATCATTCAATTGCATCCCTAACATGTTTATGCACGTTTTATTGGCATATTTCAATGCCGGGTCTTACGTAACATATGGCAATACACGTAGTTGCAATGCTATTTGGGTGTTCTCAATACAATTCACATTGCTTACGTTTCCAGTCGTTTTCCTCAGTTTAAATAGATAATTTATTAGAATTATAAAATGCCTCTAAAGCCTACATCTAAGTAATAAACCATTAATTTTGCACTACATACGTTAATATTTGAATATATTAGAAATTAAATCACTTTCACTGGCCTTTAAATTTAATATTTTTGAAATGGAGCACGTGTCTGTTTGAACTCCGACATAAATCCGAATTTTAACATAAATAAAAATGTATTTTTGCATGCTTCTTTTACATGAATATAATGATCATCTATCAAGCACATGTACTGTTAATTATAATAAACTTATGATAATATCAAGGCTAGTAGAATTAAAATAAAAAAAATAGAAGCTGTACCATATGTAAAGTTAAATATTGAAAGCTAAACATTCGTATTGTCATATTTTTTAATCTGATCCTTTCCTATTTCAATATCCATCTGGTATTTTTTGACTATTGCAATTTGTACAAACTTGCAGACTTTTTGAAAAGGAATTTTCTGTCTCCTTGCATATATCACCTTATCTCCTTGGCTAAACATACACTCATCTTATATAAAACAAAACCATCAACAATGGGACTTCACTTTCTTGGATTTGGTTGTGTCCGTTGTCTTTCAAAACCCCTTCGTGGTTATTCCTATTGTGTGGCAAAACGAATGATGGGTTTACAAAATCAGGCAAGATAATTTAATTGTTCATTTTGTGCTCCAGTGTGCTCCAACATATTTTCATCTTTGTCTAATCATTGTCTTTATTAAAGGTTGATGAAGAGGTGGCCAAATTACTTCAACTTAAAGCGAAACTCGCTGATGATGGCCCCCATAAATTCACACTCAAAACTGCAAAAGTAAGTAATGCCTGTAAACCCATTCATGAGTATGTCATTATTAAAAGAGCAAGTGAATAACAATTTTAACAATTAGGGCACACGAGATTTTGGATCTGAGCAAATGGCTATTAGGGAAATTGTGTTCGATAAAATAATTAAATGCTTCAAACGTCACGGAGCAGAGACTATTGATACACCGGTATTTGAACTAAAGGTGGGTAAAAACGTTATTTAATGTTATTGATCCCATTCTATGCAATGTAATTGAACCTAACAATAGCAGAATATGCTTTCTTAATTTACCTCATTCAAAAAAATAGCATAGAATCTCAATTACTGGTAACACATTTTCTGCCATTTCTTTTAGGATGTCTTAACAGGCAAATATGGAGAGGATTCCAAACTTATCTACGATTTGGCTGATCAAGGAGGGGAAATCTTATCACTGCGATACGACTTAACGGTACAATTTAAATTTAGCAATGCAAATAGAAAACATAATTGGCGATACTAACATACAATTTAATTTTTAGGTTCCATTTGCCCGGTATTTGGCGATGAATAAGATAATGAACATTAAGCGCTACCAAATTGCAAAAGTGTACCGTCGTGACAACCCTTCGATTAGTCGTGGCCGTTATCGCGAATTTTATCAATGTGTTGGTTGACTAATTTATACTATTCAACAAGTTAGTTTATATTATCACCGTTAAAATAAAATATCTCATAGTTGTGGTTTTCTCTAGGATTTTGACATTGCTGGGCAATACGACCCGATGATTCCTGATGCAGAATGTGTTCGAGTGGTTAGCGAAATCTTAACTGACCTTGATTTAGGCGAATTTACGATCAAGGTATGGTATTGGCACTCAAAATCATAACTGAAAAAACAACAATTACTCATATTTTTGTATGATTTAGGTGAATCACCGGCAAATTTTAGATGGCATATTTGAAGCATGTGGCGTACCGAAAGACAAATTTCGAACCATTTGTTCATCAGTTGATAAACTGGATAAGGCAAGTCAAAATTAGCATCATCTCGCTAAAATAGCTCATGGAAACCACTTTTTATCTGACACTGGCCAGTTTTATTTATAGACTCCATGGGATGATGTTAGAGCAGAAATGACCAAAGAGAAAGGGCTTGATGAAGCTGTAGCTGATAAGATTGGAGAATATGTAAAGCAACATGGTGGCACAGAGCTCATCGATACGTTATTAGGAGATTCCAAGCTTTCCTCTGTCAAGTCTGCTCGGGAAGGTTTTGAAGCCATGAAACTATTCCTTAATTATTGCTACTTACTCGGCGTCAGCAAACATGTGTCCTTTGATCTCAGTCTTGCTCGTGGCCTGGATTATTACACTGGGATTATTTTTGAGGCTGTTTTGGGTAGGTCCAGATCGTACTTCTGTATTATTCCACATCAAATAGATCAACGGAGATAAGTGCTGACAGCACTTAAATGACTTTCAAATCTTATACAAGTACAACGTTTCATTATTTTATCATCATGAAGATTTTCCAATTTTTTTAATACAGGGGATAATGCACCACCAACAAGTGATGCCACAGATCAACAAGGCGTTGGCAGTATAGCTGGTGGAGGGCGATACGACAACCTAGTGGGCATGTTTGATGCAAAAGGGAAAAATGTGCCTTGTGTCGGCATCAGCATTGGCGTCGAGCGGCTGTTTTCCATTTTGGAAAGCAAGAACCAAACTTCTAAAACCAAAATTCGAACAACGGAGACTGAAGTCTACATTGCTTCAGCTCAGAAAAACTTGTCAGATGAGAGACTTAAGCTTTCTGGAGAACTTTGGGATGCTAAAATAAAGGCGAGTACATAACACTATTTTCTTCGGTATCAAGTGTTGTAAAGTTTCTTAAAATCCGCATTGTTTTTCATTGTAGGTGGAAATTCCATACAAGAAAAATCCAAAACTATTGTCACAACTGCAATACTGCGAAGACAATGGCATTCCTTTCGTGCTTATAATAGGAGAGAGTGAACTTCAGCAAGGCGTTGTCACGTTACGCGAAGTGAAATCCAGAGAGCAGACCCAGATCCCGAGAGAGAAATTGGTGGAGGAAATTCAGCGTAGACTAAAAGATCAAAGCTAATCAAAGCATAAATTCCTTGATGGTTCCATTTGCAATTCTTATTTATATGGAAACACATTGATAATAAAACGAGGTTGTTTTCTCATTTTGAAGAATATTATCAGATTGTCAAATAGATCTTGATTGCCTAGAGGAGAATTTGTAAAATTCCTTTCTTTCTAAAAGATGACTAGCTATCTGATTATCTTATTTGGATATTCAATATGCAAAGTTTGCCTTTGTATATACAGTAAAAAAAATCCCCAGAGAGATATGTAATAAATTTTAAATAATTTGTAATGCTCTGAAAGTTAAACGACACTAATTTCTAATGTCATTTGATATTGAGGCATTACGCCCATAACACCCACAAACAAACAAACTACACTAATACTGATTGTTTCTCATAGTACTTAAGTGACTGAGCCTAAAAATCGTTATTCAAACCGGATTCTAATTAAAAACATGAGTGCAAAGACCAACCATTGCTCACACACAAAAAAACGCTTGTTAATCCTACATGGAAATCTAAAAGGGAGCAGTTGATGTGAATGATAAACACTCAAGTAGGGCTTGAACAGCAAACAATAAGTGATGGCGCCTTAGTTGGTAAGGAAATTAGGAACAACATCCCATTTTGTTCGGTCTGTATTATTTCCACCGTTCAAGATCCCCATGACCAAATTGACGTGCTCAGAAAACTAAAAGCAGGGTGGAGCCAATGGTGTAGTCTACACTCGACTGGTGAAAAAGGGGGAAGTTTGCGGGAGTCACGGACATATACTTGTAGAGAAATACAGAATTGTGCCCGAAGGGCTCGACAGCGGCTAGGTAGGTCTCCAATCGAAATGTCCCACTTCATTCCAGGTCGAGGTCGCTCTATAAGCCAGCGGCCATCTATTGATCGCCTGAAATATGGCATATCTGGCTATACAACGGTACAACCTTGGAGATCAGACGTATTCATCTAGTGCACCGGTAATTAAACCGAACACGTACATTGCATGAAAAGTTAAAGATTATGGCCCGGGCGTACATGGCTGCATGTTTTGCATATACCATGAAAGTTATGAGACTATACTTCTGTACTTTCAATTGGGGCACTTTCTACTTTGCCTTTTATTTACACGATCTGCATATCTGCAAGTAGCAATGACTCCCAATGCATGACATAGGGTGTGTCTTATTCTGCAAAAATATATTGAAATGCAGCTGGTGATAGAATGATAGAATGGAAAATGGCCCCACCAATGCTGTTCTGCTTATTCCAGTTTTGCACCCACTGGTGGCGTGTGAGCTTTAAGCATAGCTAATTCAACATGGCCGCGCCCTTTTACTACAGAAACGGTCCTTTGCTTTATTGTACATGCATGTATCATTGCTAAAAGCAATATTTTTTTTTTCAAAAAGTACAAAAAAGAACAATACAAAATGGTCGCTTCAGGAGTAAAAGGATGCGGCCATGATGGATTTGTCTCGCCAAAGATTTCACCAGGGAAAGTTGAATAGGAATGAGACAAATTCGTGTAATTTTTTTCAGATCTTGCTTAATCGAATAATGAAACGAAAATGTGTTATATAAAATTGAACATAAAAAAGTATAACTTGTGTAATGCTTGCATTTTACACATGTTAGTCAAACAATTCATGTTATTGCATCCGCAGATAAGGTAAATCATATCAATTAGATATGAAAATATTGTTTTCTGTTTTCGTATTGCTCTCGATATTTCTTCATTTTATTTTTAGATAAAAGTTTTAATAAATGTTTACAATTACTGATACGTACCAACATATCAGGTTAAGTGTGTAACAGAAAATCAAGTAATCCAACACAATAGTTGCTGTCATATTCTTCATTCCCACAAAAATGCGTCTGGTTTCTGTTTCAGTATTTTTTATTTATGTATTTTTTTGTGTTACTTTTCCTGTTAAAATTATCCTCGTCTTTTGTTAAGTATTGCTCAACAAGGCGACGTGAAGTGTGTCTATACTAGGTGTGATATATTTTATGCAACTCATTAAAAGAAGGCGAAACCAAAAAAAAAAATCTATTTCTGTTTTCCTGCTAAAATTCAAAAACCGGTATATGCAAATCCGAAGAAGAAATATTTTAGACAAGTTATGGACACGTGCTAAATGCACCAATTTCCGTTTTAATGATACCCGAAACAAAATTATGCACAAGGACTTTGGGTGGACCGCTTAAGAGGAAGGTGGCAAACGAAGGTTAAAAACATTTCAGCTGTCACAACCTGATTTTCAAATAACAGTCTAGAAAACAGGAGAAAACAGCTGAATACAACTCAAAACTTGGCAAACATATCAAAAGACGACATCGCCCTATGTGTGTCACTGCCAGGGTGGCATTACCAAATATGACAGAAAACAAAGAAACATAATCCAAGTAGAAATTTCACAGGCCGCTCAAGCAGCATAGTTCCAGCATAGCATAACAACATAGTTTCATCCAATTTAAATTTATTATATAAAAAGCCAAAGACCACCTGCAGCGACAAAAATCACGAGTTTACACGCATACCAATACCTGAATAATGCTAAAGAGGGATTTTTTTCCGGAAATTTAATTATGTTCATGGTTACCTAGCCCAGAATTCAAGAATGGATGTCCTGAGGTGCCTAACTGCATTCAAACCCATTATTTGCAAATTGGGTATCACGGGGTAATAAATTTCCATTCTGCCACGTGAACCTATGGAAAAATCGAACACATAAATGAACTAATTACGGTCATGCAAAGGAGCAGCTAAGAATAACACTTTTTTTAATTTTGAAAAAGAGTTTATGGGAATGGCAGGTCTTTGCAAATGCATTCTACCATTCTTAGACCGCAGTGCAAGCAGACAAAAAACAATCCCTTTTTAAGTTTTCTACGTTTATTTCTCTTTGTTTAAGACCTACTTCTATCAGACGTTCAGCACTGCTTTAGTGCATTTGCAACTTTTGCACAATTTCCAACACCTCCACAATAGGTAATTGTTTACCGGTTGCCTATTATCCCATAAAGATCGGATCAAAAGAGCTTGAAACGCGGTCTGTGATATTAAATGTTACAGTTCGTATAACCATAAAAGTATCCTACACGCTATAACAGGAAGCAAGTGTTTTTGCCACAAAATAGACCGTGAAAGTATGACGTACGTCCCAACAAGTTCGGAGGTCATCTATTCAAAGGCAGAACTTCTGACATCTACAGCATGAATTATCCATGGATGTGACCAATAGGGATGACAGATTTCGTTTTCAATACGCTTTAATCCCAAATAGCTTTAATATATAAAATAAACATTAAATTTCCAATGCCAATGCGTCATTGCCTAGTGGTTTTCTTTCAAGGATAACCATTTAAAGTCATTTAAAGTAGTAATTAACGGGCAGGACTAATCAATTTAGTGCAACTAACGCATGACAAAAAATTAATTATGACATAGCTTTGTAGTGACATGATTAATTAGTACAGGGTGCTTTCCACCATCATTCACTTTCTAGTTCCAATAAGTTATATTTAATAATGCTTGTAATTAGCACACATTTTTTCAGGCAATTTATATTAATTAGCAGTAATAACGTTATAGCGGAATTTGAAATTCGACTTTAAAACACGCGTGCATTTACATTCAAATGTAACGTACCATTAATTTTTTAAAAAAAAGTTCAGTAACCCAGATTAAACTGGGGGCCATATTTTTATAGCAAAATGGGTGTAACGTCATCTGAAATTACGGTTAAAACTGAAATTGAAAGCATTTTATACAAACTGACTTTCTCATGGCGTGCTTGACATGCCTTAACTTGATTAAAACAAACTAAAACTAACAATAAGAATAATTTTCCCACGCCGTGGTAGGCATGCCCCAATGACTTGCACCGTTTAATTAAACTCAGATATGCCAAATAATTCTGTAAAACACATCTCTGCTACTAAATGTTATTTGCGTGAGTTTATTAATTATATTTCTTAAGTATACAATAACCACAATATGCAATGTGTAACTATGAAGTTTTGCACTAATAAATAGATGAGCAAAAATTGTAAAACACCAAACTCAGTCTTGAATAATATTTCCAGCAATTAGACAAAGGAAGTTTTCCTAATTAGCACGTTACTTTTTAATGAGAAATGTTTTACAATATTTTAGTACTCTGCGTTTGTTATAATTAGTATATTAAAATGCTTTCCATATAATAATATTTTTACAAAATTTTGCAATATTAACAATGAAACATTGTATTACATGAATTGTAGCGTATATACACAAAACTATGTAGATATGTAAACAATTGCATGTATGTATAATATAGTTCAGTACATTTCACAAATATATATGGAGCATATATGCACATTTGAAATATGCAACTTATTAACAGTCTGATAAAATAGTTCAACAAATATATTTCAAACAATATATTGGTTGCTACAAAATGGATATTGTCTACAACAACATACTAAAACTGTGAACACCTTTAGCGCAATTTTATTAGAACAAGGCTAATGCTTCTCAATTTCGTGCAAAAATAAAAGTCGTGTCAGTTAATTCCGTGAAAACCCAGTTTCAAATAGAGTACTGAATCACACGTGCCATTGAAACCATTTCATCTATTTAAAAAGTGACAGTGAAGCCAACTCCCTTCAGGCAAAATGTGGTACACGTACAATTGACCTGTCATCTTTAGAAAACCAAAGACAAAGCTTAGATTCGTCGTAATTGTTATTCAGAATGTGACCTACCTCCTACCTATGTAACGCGAGGTATATACGTGAGATGCTGTGCTAAATGCCATATAAAAAGTATGGCTTATGGCTGAAAAGATAATATTCATCACGCCCTTCTTTTCAGTTTCCCTAGGTCATTTTCGAAGTAGTTCGTGGCACTCCCTTGTACTATATTGCGGATAAATTGTTTATAAAACACATGCACTCAATACAACTGGAGAAAGTTTGATGCATTCAAATATCAGCACACAAAGCAAAAACCTAAGTCTTAAGAAGAAAAGCAGCACTTTAAATGCACCTTATTCTAAAAACGTTGGTTAAAACTTGACTGGTTATCACTCTTGTTCTCCATTCAATGGATTTTGTGTGGTCATCAAGCCCACTTGTGTGTCACATTGACAACATTCATATGCTCATGGCTTAACATAAATGTACCTATCAAAAGTTATGACGAGGAAACAAGATTACATACAACCATAATTATAATGGAATAGAATTCAACATTAATTTGTGATTTATGAGATCATTTCAGTCGGAATTCCAGAGTTCATTTACCTTTGCAGGTACATATTTTCATTATGAGTTTTGAAAAAGGGGCCTGGGAATACCAATAAATTCATGAACCAGGTCAGAATTAAAGTTGAATGTTATCTCTTTGAATTCGTCATGTTGAATATGGGGCTGGAATGATCTCTTAAGATTTGGGATTTCACTGTTTCGCCTTACCCATATGATCACATACTGTTCAATTAATGTCAGTTGTTAATGGAACTATTTTTATTCCAGTTCACTTTCGTTATGGTAATAAATATAACTTTGCTGAAATTTGAATTGAGGATTGAATCTGGTAAAGTTGTAGGCAATATAAATGTTCGTAAAATTGCTATTGTTTGTTACGTAGGATATTTCGAATGAAAATCTCTTTCATTGAAAGATATAAAGATGCTGATAATGTGAAACTTTCTCAAGAAGCAGACCAAAACAATAATCGAGTTTGGCTACCAACTAAACAAAAGTTTAATACAGATTTTCATTTAAGGGAGATAGCTTTGTTTCATTGTTATTCATAAAAGAAAAAATAGGTCTGCAACTTTCTGGAAAAAAACAACTGAATTTTCTCTCAGATTATACCACTTCATGAATTGCAAAGTCATTTAATGTTTATAACATTGGTAGATAGTGAATAAAGTATCTTTAAGAGTGACAATACAACCTGGCTTTCTGAAAAGAGTGAGGATATGCAAAAGCTGTTGTTAACATTAGAGTTAGGTTCTTTTCTATTCTTTAATAAATCTGGAAACGGGCATTAAGATAATTACAATGCTTAAATGTACAAAACCATTGTAGCAAACCACCTTTAATAGGGATTTAATCAAAGAACTACATTGTATTAAGCTGCACTTTGCTGCAACCCAGTCTAAATTTCAATCGAAACTTTCCTTTTATCTTAATTTTAATCTTCAGACGGCGGTTATTTCGTTTGATGAAAAACAATAAATCTAAAATATTAAGTGACGACGTTAATAGGTATCCTTCCCCGCAAAATATTGTGTTTAACGTTAACATTAAAGTTACCTTTAATTATTTGTCCATGTGTAATTAAAAATTTAGCACTTGTTTTAAAATATGAGCGGAGTAATTTCCGAAATAAGCCGACATTCAGAAAATTTGCTTAAAAGCCAAAATATTTTCAAGTCAACCCAATATGCTATGGGAAAATACGAGTTATAAAGATAAGATTCAATGACATTCAAACTGTTAAATTCTAATAAAACCTGTAACTCGAAAATAAATTAACTACCACAAAATTCCCAATATCTCCATGGCTGTTATTATTATTGTTACAAACCGATGCAGAGTTGTTTAGTAGTACTGCTTAAAATTAAGTGAACCCAACCCTTCGCATTATCTTTATAAAATTTTAATGCGTTGCTCGATAATATTTAACTAAACAAGACAACTATATGAATTCAAACTTGTTAAGAATTTTTAAAGACCAATAATTAAAATTAGCGATACATACAAGAGAGAAGAGTGCTGGGAATTATTAATGAAACACCCAGACACTGCACATTATACTAGCATGTTTGTATAAAAGATTACCTTGATTAACTAATTGCACCAAGGCTATTCACTTTTTCATCAGCAGTTCCAATGAAGCCTTGAAGAACATTCTTGTCGTAAAATTCCCGCAGACGGCCTCAGTTATCTACTTCTAATGAATTGTAGAATTTTTCTACTTTTAATGGTGGAGACAAAAATCACCCCTTAAAACTGTCTAATCTAATGATCACGAACGACTTCAGGTTATGAAACGCCCATTTTATCTTTTCAAAGTGGATATTAATTAATCATGAATCACGTGCATCTATCATGTGTGACAAATTAACCTTGCAGTACAGCGCCTCCTAGTGGCGTATGAGCTTTCAGCATTGCTTTCTCAGCGACCATCTTAGTAGCAATAATATCTACGTAATTGCATAACTTATCAACGCATTGCATCGTTTGCAATGCTAATTGTTATTGTATTCTATAAAGTATAATCAATATTATCATCAATCGTAATCAACATGAAGAATAGATGCAGAGTTCTTTTTCTTGGTACAAGTACACCAAAGGCGCTTCAGCACTAGAATATACAATGTATGAAAAAGCTACATTTGAAAAAAACAACTTGGTTTTTATATAATTAATGATCAGATATCTTAAATTACATAATGCATTATTCTATCCACTCGAGCTATTTAAAATATACGTATAATTAAAAATCTAAAAAATCCAGTGTTAATGTCCTGTTCTTAATGTGTTCAAATCTTAATGAATAACAATCATTGTATTTGCATCTCTTAATAAAGTAAATCTACTTTGAGATCATACCTACAGGGCGTTTGATTTTAGAGATTTCCAAAATTTAAATTGCTTCATTCATTATCTATTAACTGTTAATGAAATGGTTGAGTTTTTACAGGTAAACGACAAAATTCACGCTCTACTTGCTTTGAAAAGCAGGTTTTCCCTATAAATTTATTGTGCTAATATTATGTTGTTTAAGATTTCCTGAAACTGCGCATCTGATGAGTAAGACACTATAGTCATGCTTGATACAACAAAAGCTATTTAATACTATAAGTCACGTTGAATGATTTTCAAAGAAAAAACTACACCAAATTGAGAAAGAAAAACTACACACACAAGGCTTCAGACTCCAGGAAATTTCATGTTTCAATTTGTTACACTTGTCCACAATTTGAAAACAAGCGAATTTTGTAGGAAAATATATGGTTATCAAAAAAGAAATTATTTTGACAACTTAGAATATCGAAAATGGGAAAGGCTGCATGTATACGTGTAACCGCAGCGAAGGTCAGCATAAACGTTATTCTAAAAAGTGACAGATAAATACTGTATGAAATGATTTATAGACGTGAAGAGAATGTAGCTTTTAAGCGTACTTTTTTAAAAAGAATGGGGAAAATGCACCGTTTTAAATTACTAAACAGAGAACAATTAAGGTAACAAAGCTTGTGACACAAGCAAATCGCCAATCAGTGTAAAATTCTAAACCGCAAATTATAATGAAATATCCGTATGTCAAATGGATATGTGACACGGATAAGACCAAAATCGCTTTTCAGAATTGCAATTTTTTTCAATGTGTCAAAACCTTCGTGATCACAATCCTTCAACAAAATGGAATTACGCGCAACTCATTTTAACTAATAAATAATTGTAAAGGTCATTCTAAGAACCTGTATTTCCGAAATAGCCCTGATAACAGAATTATCTTGATCCGGAAATTTAATAATTAGATGCAAGTATTAAAATTATATAAAGACTTAATGATAGGTTAACTAAGATGAATGGCAAAACTGAATAGGTGGATAATGGTAATTTTTTATTAAGTTATTGGATACGGTTCATTTAAGAGTTCCTAAAAATTATATTTTCACATTATTCTAAACATAAAAATAAAGTTATGTTTGAAACTTTTTTTGCATATTAATTAGAATCTGAGTAAAGTTGAATTAAGTTATTAGTTTTTAATGTAACAGATAAATGCGTTAGGTAAAACCCTATCTTATTTTCGCGTTTGTACTTTGAATATTGAATTCAAATGGGCCAGATATTTAGTCAATTGCTTATTTCAAAGATACGATAAACTGAATAAAATTACTTTTTAGTCATAGCAAATTTCCATTTACTCTTCTATAGCCAAATACACCTGATGCCATACAACTGGCGTCAATATGCAACTTGTATAGAAATTGTATTTGATTTGTATAGAAATGATTTGATATTGTACATATGGTTCATAAAATATAAGAATGGATGATATTATGATTTAAACTGACACCGTATTAAATCATGGTAGTTAAACGAAGCATTATGTTATCTACAAGAAAGATGCAAGAAATTAAAAGTCACTATTACTGGTAAAATTGACAAACTGATCCACACAGTTACTGAAAAATAAGCATTTTTTTGACTCACAAATATGCCATTCAAAACCTCACATTCCAGTAAAAATACATACAATTTATTTTTCCAACATTGTTATAATACCTTGACTTTTTCTAAAGCGAACAACGTTGTGGGGGGCCAGTCATTTGGAAGGTAAAAAAAGAAACATTAACGTATAGAGCGCCTTTCAGAAACATGTTCCCGTTTTTCAACCAATTTCGTTGTTTTCTTTCTTTTTTCAGGTTTCTTGAGACAGACATTGATTGATATTTTCTAATATGGTAGATGCAAACGAGGGTGTGGGTGTTTAAATAAGGTTACCATTGCAATTGTAACATGTAAACTCTTCAAAGCTTAAAAATGGCCGCCCTCCATCCACCATGCACAACATACAAACAATGCAAATGTAGAGGGCGTTGACGCGAAACAAAATCATAATAAAAATCCATGGAAATTCATGCATCAGTAATTAGGATGCGAATATTTGTTTCAAAAGTACACGCATTATTATCTTTCTTCCTCACGTTTGCAACTACTTTTAATCATCATTCACATAATCGTGCATTAAGTGATTTTCACGTTCATTTATTAATTTTAACAGTTTTTTAATCGGCCAGAATAAATTATATAAATGGAAATTTTTATTCAAGCTCACATAAAATACTTATCAGGAAAATCGCTTTTTAAAACAGGATTTTTATTTCCTCATGTTAACAACACTGTTAGGTTAAATAAGTAATGTTTCTCGATTTTATGATTTGGAATTTCGCATCATACATTTTCTAGTTTTTTAACAACTGATGCAGAGATCAGAAAGAGTTCAGAGTTTATCAGAATTAATTCCACGTACAACAATAATGATTAAAATAGAAATTGTAATAAAAAAACAAAGTATCAGAATTATAAAAAAACACTCTTGCATTAATGAAAATGTTCATCTTCTTATTTTAAAGTAAATACTTTTGTAATTATGTGAATTATATTTGAAAACCTTATAGTAGAACACCCAATTAACAAATAGGATGCGATGTAACCACAGTTACTGTCAAGAATGTGTAGGTTCATGTAAATAAAAAATGGTCGTCCAACTAATTATATATGAAACAACTGCAGAGTATAGGTTTGGGTAAAAAAAATAACAATTAAGTTGAATACTTTCTTTAAACATTTTTTGCTTTTGGCGTGGTTTTTTACAAGCAATTAAGGCTGACCAAGTATGTGTAATATATGCGTGGCATAAATGCAGGTATGCAAATGCTCGCGAATAGGTTCTTGTTTCCAACAATAAAAGCGTCTAATGTGGTATCCGATGTCTTAAACGATAACCAGACCTAAATACCTTTTGTTGGTGGCCAAAAGAACTAATTTCCGTATCGATTAATAAATCCAAGATTACAATGCAGGAATTAATTGGTACAATTTCATTTGATGAAAAGATGCGATGTCTTTTATTTTTTTCAAACCAATCAATTAAGATAAATTGTTCCGGTAAATCCAGTCCTATATTTTTTAATAGTGCAGGATGTTCATAAAGTCTAGAAGCACCAGGAAATACAATTACATGTAGTAATAAAGGTAGTATCCGTTTTCAAGCAACATATTCGTACTCTACTTCCCTCCCCACCAAAAAAAAAAAAACTAATTAAATACAGAATTTATGGAATAAAGAGGTGGTTTCATAAAAATTTGAACACCCTGTGGGATCTTTTTATCAGTTTTAAGAGGTTGAAACTCTGGATCAATCCAAATTATGCAGCTATGAAAAAGTTGTTAAAAAGTTTGCTTATTCTATATTTATACATATGTGGATTTAGCCTATTTTAGAAATTTAATCATAATTATTTCATTTAATGCCAAGCATTTTCTTAAGTGTATTTAACCACGTTTAGATCTAAATAAATTAACTCAAAAATATACCCGAATGCACGAAACTTAGCAAAGGTTAATAATCAGGATATTATTAATCTAACAAAGAGTTTAAACCTCATTTTGGACTAATCTGTAATCATTATTTTATAAGCAAACTGATGAATTTCTCGAAACTAGGTACCCACGTTTGTTTGATTTTTATTTAAATTAAAATTATAACCCCATTTCATCTATTCTTAAGCTCCTTTCAAAACGTCCCATTTCGTGCCAGCTTAACAAACTAAACCATGCACTGTCATTTTATCCAATTATTGTACTTTCATTTCACTTTTATGAGTTCACCACGATAACGCTTTAATTATGATATCTGTGCATTAACGAGAACAATCGCAATTGATGTTAGTTGATTTATGGCAGAATCCATCCCAGCATCTTCCTGACAAGAATAATGTTATTTTGATTCATTGCGGACTATCTGATCTGCGAATATGTAGGTCTGTATTTGCAATGATGGAAATTTAAAAGTACACATGTAATGGATATCCGTAAAGCATAAAGCTTCAAGGGTGTAATGCGTTTGTGCAAAAATAATGAAATGAGATTGGGGGTAACGCCAGCATGATTGTACAATATATGCAATTGAATTTTTGGTATGAACGACATGCGTGCATACACTGCAAAATGAATATAAAATCATTTTCTGACACATTCTTGCCTTTGTGTCGGTATGAAAACGGGAGGTGGAGGTGTGCATTATGCGTTTTAACATACCCTTTTCACCCATTTCAATTAAACAAATGTGTTTAAGAGATTATTGCAGCGAGACGGAAATTTTATCTAGAACAGCGTGCATGCATACTAAACGTCTGAATGTTTCTCGCATATAAACTAATTATCACCAAGGACTGTCCTTATTTATTCCCAATTCCCATGTGCGAATGCTGTTTAAAACCAACCCAGATATGCATGTTTATGGATAACGTTTCAAATTTGGTTTAGAGGCGTGAGCACCGCATAGTTGGGAGTTACACTTGTCTAAAGAAAGTTTTTATTCAAATCTTTAGAAATTAAGCAGTTAGCCTAATGAACTAATGAACCCATTGAAGCAATTGCTTACTGAAGCATATTGTACTAACATACAATATATGAAACGCTATCACGAATAATTCTAATATTAAAGTTAATTTAACGGAATATATTTTATATAAGATAGTTACATACTTATGCATAAGAACACAAATACATTATAAAAATTGCTCCATTCTGAAGGGAGAATTAGTTTGTAACCATTTATTAAATAAATTCATAAATTTATTGGAAAAAATGCCGAAATAATACACACTAAATTTAAAGTGCTTGCTACATGTTTACAGGATTGTAGTTTAACACGTTTGTACATTTGAATTGTTAGTTTCATTCTATCTGCAATCAGTTGTACATGTAACGGTATGTAATCACCACATAAATCTTATATGCGATATAAACACTGAACAATTCGTTCCACCTTCTTCCTTTAACTTATTCAATCGTAACAATACATACTCTGAACAGCAATGTTTAGTTACATTAAAACATTGATAGATTTAATTGCTCTCCGTGCTTTGATTTGAAACTATATTGCATCAACTTTAACTTTGGCCTAATTATAATCAAAATTAATAATAAATTTAGTCATGCATATATAACTTTAGCATTCGTATCAAGTTACATGATTGTACGTAAGCATATGCTTCAAACATGTAAGTCAAATTTGAATTGAACGCGTCCACCATTTTATAGTACATAAATGCTTTTATTTAAAAGCAATAACTCTAAATAAATAAGAAAATACTCTTAAAATGTTTCACTTTCGTTGTCAGCAATAATTCACATAACGCAGCATACAAAAAACAATTTTAGGAGGCGTTCCTGAAAAAGGAATGTGGTTCCAGATAAAAAATTGACAAATAATTACATCAATCTTTTCGTATTTTTATGTTCATTTTAATTTACCAAATTAGCCCTCACAGAACAAAGGCATGCAACCAAAGAAAGATTTATGACTAAATCATGGAAGTCATGCAGGGATTAACATTTTTCGCTTGCAAATTATAACAACATCAGTTGGCAAACAGTGCCAAATTCTGAAACTAGAGCATGTGCAATTAAGTGAAATCATTTTTTTTTTCGCCGTCACGATTTTTAGCCAAAATCCTAGAACAGATTAATTCTTCCTTCTCTAATAATTGCACGGTCAAAAAGTATTATTATGCATGATCACATTTGTGTGCGGACCCCACCTAGGCACATCTAATCAAGGTTTAGTTCGACCCCATTTTGTTAGTGTACGTATAACTAAATCAAGACAGTTCTGTAATACAAGACAGTAGTAGCCATTCATAACATTTAGATTGTAAGAACATTTTACATTGTCTTTGCAAAATCAAGTACAAGTACAATTTTGAAATATATCCGTGTAAATACTTGTGTGTAATGTGTGATCATGTTACCTACATATATAAATGACTAGCTCGCCTTTAACCGAAATGATTGACCCTTAAAAATCATTCTAAAAATTTTGCCAATCAAGCCTAATGATTTTTTATGTAAGACTGCAAATCGTCTCTTGGATTCAGGATTTCCGTCATTCGCTGAGATTAATTACACTTAATTGCAGAGATTTCAAAGATGTAAACAATCATCCTGCAAGTAATTCGTGCACATACAATTACTGTAAACTTTTTAATGCATATACCAAGGATTCAACACCTGGTTAACCTAACTCCACCCTGGGTTAATCTAACACACGAGGGATTCCCCACATGCACCCACATTCCATTAAAACATGTTTTGTAGAATCGAACTTCGAAATTTCGGACAAAATCCGATCCACCAGTTGTCACAAGGTTTGCTTAAACTGCCCAGTTGCGGGATACTGCCACTATTACTAACGAGGACAGCAACATTTCAGTAGCCCACGGGTTCCCCCAGCCGACGCACGTTGCCGAGCACGCACACATCCACCATCGTCCTTGATGTCCAGTCGTGGGTACCTGTTAATTCCGCTTTGGCGAACACTGGGTTGTGCCTATAACGGCACTGGCTGGGTGGAGGTGCTCGCAAGCAGCACGTGGTCCAGGCCTGCAGAAGCGGCCAAGCGGAGAAGACATCTAAAATAGACGTGTGTTTCCCCCCTCCATCAACCCCCCCTTCCCCCCTCAAGAGATTGGTGCACTTTTTCTGTTCGGAGCAGGTAGAAAAACGGAGGAAACTAGACCACTGCCCGTAATTGGAACACTGGAAGCACACCGGTTCTCCATTTTAAGCACCGAGCTGCACACACCCCGCACGAACACACTACACCTCTCCGTCTGCAGCCGGTGCATGGACGGGCTGGACCTGGCCACTTCCCCGAACGACCAGTGCACTCTTGTGGATACCTTGGATTTGCCTTCAGCAGTTTTTACTTTTTCGATATTTTGCTCCAGAAGCCTCTGAAGAGCGCAAATAGCATCATGCATTTCGTCTTGCACGCACTTCTGGCAGCTGTCTTGCTGTCTGCGACGGCAACATGCCAGAGACCCGACGCGGCCAGCCAAGCACACGCCCGGCGGCAGGAAGGGGTCTTTTTCGGCCTGGGAGGCCTAGATGCGCACTCCATGCCCTTTGACCTGGACGCCTTCTTCGAGCATGCTGCTCCCACCAGGACCACCCGATCGGGGCTGCCTGTGGCAACTGCCCCTTCCACCCCACGGCCACATCGCAAAACGACATCGACCGTGGCGAGGGCCGCAACCTCGAGATCCTCGGCTGGGTCCGACGGTGGTCACTTTGACAGTTTCCCCGAGAGAAGAGAGCCACCCGTGACATCCTCACGATTCTTACTGCCCACGGATGTACCTCAACGCAGCGCTAGGCCCACATTCCAACAAGCCACCAACGACCAGGGTCAAGTTTTCCGTGGCCAGACTCACAGCGTTGATTCGGTAAGTACCAATTAATGATTTAGCGGTAGTCACATCTCCATCACCATAGTGATGTGTTTGGAAATATTAGTGACATATTAGCACATTAGTTTTGTCCATCGAGTATGGGTGGTATCGAATTATGTCCTAATATGGCTTTCAGATTTGTAATCCCTATAAAATTGACAAAGTTCAACTACATTATTTGCATGTTACTGACCAACATCAGCACTAAGAGGACATTTTATAAATGTTCCATTATCTTAAACACTCTGTTGAATGTCATTTGAGTCAAAAATACTCTTCCTGTAAAATTAACAAGGGTCACCTGGCCATATGGCTGGTCAATGTTGACAATAGTGTATTGAGTTGAGCCTATTCCTCCTAGTTTATTATTATGGCACTGAGCTGTCAGTAAACTTGACATGTTGCAGTGATCCTGCAATTTCCTACTTGGTAAAAAAAAAATATGCCTATTATTAGTCCACTAAAATTCGTGTGACTACCTGGAAGATACCCTCGAATTAAACATTTAGGCGAACCTGTGTTTAAGAAATATGTGTAGAACTGAATAGTTTTCAGGGGTGGAGTAATTTGGAACCTTCTGGTACCATCCGTGGCTAATGGGATACGGGAGAGAGTGGGTTAATGAGTATAATCGAGTCTATGTACAAAATGGTTACAAAAATGAAATGCATGACAAATTTTAAGTATGAATTCTCTACAATCATTTAGGAAATCAAAAATTCACGCACGTTTAGTAGAAAAAAGTACTGACGTCGTTCTAAAAACGAAAAAAGGTAAAGTTAAGGTAAAAAATTAATATACATATGTATACTCACAAAATAAATTAGTTAATAAACATGTATAGGAATACAACAGGATAATACATGTTAACAAATTTACTGTTAAACACAATACAATAACAATAAATGTTCATTATGTATACAAGTAAACAAAGGTATTTCACTCACTCGTTTCCTGATTTACATAAATGATGCAATTGAAACTTGTTCCAGACTTTGCAAATATCTGTGCTGTAAATTCAGCACATTTGATGCTCTTAAAAGTTTTGATGAAATTTTAATTTAAATTCACACAAAAAAGTAAACAGTATAGAAACAAAAGATTAACAAAGAGAATATTTGTAGTAAATACACGTAGAACGATGATAAAATTCATAATGGAGACAGTAGTTTTATGACTGCAAGATGGCATACTGAAACAGTGGCATACATTCAGAGTATCTCTGGAATTCGTATATCTTTAATAAAACGTATTTTCAAAAATATCAAATTTAATGACGAGTTCCATGATCTTTGTCAGTGTGTGTCAAACGTGGACAAAAATTATCATACTTTTACTATGCTAAAATACCCATAAATATGAGTCAAATGGGATCTGTTGATCACGTACAGTACCTACAATGTGCAAAAATGTTAACATCTAAATATATTTCGGTGTTTTATCGACGTGTGGGATGCGTATCGAAAACGTTTCCTATGACTAAAAAAGGACAAGGTTACCTAGCTAAAGGTATTTGGGGTATTCATTATGCAGTCAATGGTGATATTGACTTTATGACAGCTATGAAATTGTGCGTAAAATCAACACTTGGTGAAACAATTCGAAGGGCATTATTTGCCTATTCACATGAATGAGTATGTACAAGGCACCCAGATTATTTATAGGTCAATGGAATCAATAACCAGATCACAATGCATCCGCTAATTGATGAAACAATGCTTGATGAAATGCATTGTTTGGCCAGAAGCCAATTTAGCGATTCATCCTAGCATTATACAACTAGTGTAAGAAATTAACGAAATGGCTAACAAATGTCTCGTTAACGTACGTATACCTCGTCAAACAAGTAAATATTGATTGCAAATAGCAAAACAACTTGAACGTTCATCTTAAATGGCCAAAAAAAATAATTTGGGAAGGGCTGTATGTTTTCAACACACTTTATAGGGCAGTGGGCTACGTTTTATTATTGCGCTATTGGACAGCAATTCGTCGTAAATCGAAAAGAAGATTTAGATTAACTGGAAGTATATCATTAATATTAAAATCAGGTCTAGAATATAGAGGTGAGTATACGGAACACCACAGCTATTTAAGAATTTGTAATAAAACTTCAAGAACATGACTGTTAATATTGTTTAAAAAAAATTGGCTGTGTTATGCTCCACGTATAGCCATAGTTTGTTCAAAAGATTAATTGAAAAGCAAAATAATGTACATAGTAGTATTTTATATGATGAAATATTTTTTAACATCTCTGAAATTGTTAGCGTTTACTTTTGCAGTGGAACATGAAGGAGCTGTAAGACATTTAAATTTTCAATGGCAAAGGCATTCAAGTTAAAATTACATTTCTGCATGTAGTTGACTATCCTGGATTTGTTTGTCATAAACCGGATTGATATAGAAGAAAGTATTAAGTTTAGACATTTTATATCAAAATCAATTAATACAGACAAGCCCTTTTTGAGTCTCTGAAATTTGATTGAACAAAACTGATTAAGATACTGCATGTAAGGTTAAAGAGATTAGTGTTTTAGACAACCTGTTTAAGGCCTCCATTTACTAGATATACGAATGATTTGCAAATTCTTGTCCTTTTTGAACCAAGCAGAAATCACTTTCCTTGTTGATTTAAATTATTACCCAGTAGCAATACGAACAGAACAAAAAAATTAATTTTATCTATACAATTTCTATCAAATGCAACATGGGGTCTAGCCTTCAAAACTAAAATGTACTCCACCTATATAATTCTTTGATCTGGCTTTTCCCAGCTGCAGGCTCAAACATGTTAAATAAAACTAAACGTGTGCACCCAGCTGATCAAGCATGGTGGCAAATCACGGCTGAAATCAAACACAAATCACAAAATAATTCAACCATTTATGGGAATTTCAGTACTTCAAATACTTGACCAACCACTTGACCGCCACAGATTTCTGGCATACTCTGTATATTTGTAGTCTGAAGTCTCCTTGCTACACCTTAGCTTCAAGTTAAACGCTTATGAAATCAGATGATTATAATCTGGTTCAATATTTTCCTCCTCTTGATGAACTTGTAGGAAGCAGGGCAGTGCGAAACTAGGCCATATTATAAGTTATTATTGCATAACACTCCATTAAAGAGCACTTCGTTATCTAAACTCACAGAACATCTTAAGCACAACGCAGAAAAAAAAAATATTGAAACAACTATTTCAATTTTTCGTTGAAATAAGCAGATTAAATCTTATATAAGTGTTTTTACAAAGGAAAGTGGGCAATGCTGCTTGTCAAATACGTTTCTTAGATTTACAACATGATATGAACTACTCCTAAAATGCACATTAACCAAATAAAGGAATACAATAGTGCATTTATACGGATACATTAAAACAAGCAGCGACAATAAAAAAATATCGTATCTTGAATGACAATTTGGTTATTTATCAGGGTGACTGACACTCGTCGCAAATAAATAAAAAAAGCCAGACCGGTTTGTTGAATTATATCAATTTATAATGTAATTTCCTTAATTTATGAAATCTTTATATTCAAAGCACATACATGTAGGTAATGCAAAATAATGCGCAATTCCGGAAACAGAAATGATAAGACACTCGTTGAAAAGAGTCACGTGAGTTTAAAAGAAATGAAAAGTTGTTGACTCGCCCTATATATTAAATGTTAGTACTTCCATCAATTTTAATTCATTTGTATGAAAAAGATTTACAATTTCATCTCGGTAACACAGCTATAGAATATCTGAAGACGTATAAATGATTTACGTCTCGAGTTATACATTATGTCACCCCACACTTAAGTTATCGAATCAGCATTCATCCAAGCATAAGGAAAGATTCTTAACTAAATGTTAATATAACATCATTTTTCTGCTAGAAATGAGTACAGCGAATCATCTTTTATTATTTATAACTGGAACGATATACCTAACAATATGTAATAAAGTGTGCCGTGACACCTTTTGGCCTATACCGTAACAAATGATTTAATGGATTTTGTGAAATCGAATATTGCATATTTATTATTATTCCTCAGCAGGGCGCAGATATTTTTCTTATAAGTAGAAAAATAAGTTTCTGCACTATAGCATTGCTAAACCAAAGTTTTATAGGTATGAAAAGTAATCACGACAAGGCATGACTTTGAGATTACATAAACAATTGAATTATACTGAATATAACGTTTGCAAGTTTGCTAAATTACGAATTTAAATAACAGTTTTTACGAACGAATATTTTTTTGCAAGAATAATTAGGTGTACATAAAAACTTTTCGTGCATATATCTGAACTGAATGTATTAATGTGCCAAACCGACATTTTTTCATGGGTTTTGCGCAGGTAATGAAAGTGCAATGAAAGTGGAGCGAGACGAAATTTTGATCAACCCTTCTAAACCACGATAAACGTTATTCAAAAAATTCCCCAAAGCCAGACAATATTTTCTTGCCTTTACGATCTGCATTACTAGTATTTTCATAAACGAGTCTGATTTCTATATTTATTCGATACACTTGGATTGTAATGATCATGAATGAAATTTGCACTAAATTCAGAACAATCAAAAACATAGTTATGAGACAGTAAATCTTGTTTGAGCTTATTGATTTTTATCCCACACCCATTATTTCTGATAGCATGACTTGCTACATGTTGCTAAAATAGAATACGCATAATCTTAAGTTCAAATTATTTATACAAAAACGTTTTAACATTCTGTCGAACGAATCAAAATACTCATAAACAATGACTATGTTATCAATTTATTTTAATTCTCGCATTCAAGTGTGAACGAGCATTTACTTGCCTCTCACGTTCTTTGTTCAAAATCAAAGTCTTTTGAAAACCTAATCTTAGAATATGAAATTTATGATAATAATTTCAGGATTTAATGCAAATGACAGTGGTTTTAACGAGGGCTATTGACAGGACGAGTGATTATTAAGTCAACATTACGTATGTATTAGGATCAATGTGGTCAATTATCATTTCATTAAGAATATCAAAGCTAATATGATTCATTACCGCTTCCTCGGGTAACAGCGAAGATGATGAGCATTTTGATTGTTTTTCCATTAATACTATAGTGAAATTATGATAGATTCTTTATATAACTGGATACGTGAATAGATTAGTGACGCTTATTTAAAAAGTAACACATTCAGTTTCCTGTTAACAAAGATTGTCTGCCATGTATAGTTATAGCCACACAAAGGGTCAATAAGCTTTCATTTGTAAACGAGCTTGGAATAAATTCGGCATAATTTCGCTAAATCATGTGGCTATCTTGTAACAAAAACATCACACAGTTCCCATTTAAGAGTTCAAGAATCTTTGAAACAATGGAAGTTTTAAAAAAAAATCATGACTGGGTTATATGTTTTATGTGAGATATCGTATGTGTTAACTTTTTAGCAATATATTAAGGATGACAAATACAATAAAAGGTCTATAATTTGTGTTTTGAAATTAAGACGAAAAAGTAAGTTAGCCAATTTTGTTAGGAACAAAACATTTAGCAACCAACAGCCTTACTTTCTAAACTCAATGTCAGCTGACATGAAATTTTTTCAGGCACATGTGAACCCCCAAATCTCGTTTTTTATGTCGGCATTTAAAATTATAACAATTTTTTCATTCAAGTTTCTTTTTCAAAACGTGTCCCTCCGCACGTTCCATTGTTTTCAAATATATAGGACTTTATGCTGGAAAGCCATGTAAAACTGGGCCAAAGTCATTAATAAAACTGTTATTCGCTTCAAAGCTGCAACATACATCACACAAATACTCCCCAAACACATAATTCGAGGTCGTCGTCGTGTTTCATGTGGCGATTTTTTTACATAAAACCGTTGCTGGTAATTGCATACACTTTCAACAGTTTATAACAGCAGGCGGCGATGCACTTTCTTATAAGAATCCAATTTCTTGTTTCCTTGAGGATTTTATGCGAACTTGTTTGACAAGACTAAATTATAAAAATTAACGAACCACACCTAACTTATTCATAGTTATTTTTTTAATTGCACCTCAAGCACAGTTTACCAAGAATAAAGGAAAACAGGTATATTGCAATTTAGCACAAACAAAAAATTGTAGGTAAATTTATAAACGAGTATGGTTGGTCATTACCAAGCATTTGTCAGATGAAAATTCAACTTTCCTGTGAGAAGAATGTAAACGTTAACTAGAAAAGCAATTTACTGACTTGACAATATATCTCATTTTAGAAATTGTGTACATTAATTACAATGGGAAACTCATGACAAGTTTTTCAACATAATATGGGAATCCAACTCAATTACAAAATTCTCTTTTTCAAAAATGTAACCACACCACATTTTGCTTCAGCTCGCATTTTTTTTTACACAATTTCTTAATGTGTCACAACACAGACGAGTAATTCACTTTGTTCCTTTCTGCACCATGCATATAAAAGTACGCTAGCTCATTGGGTAAGCTACAAGTTGACCTAGAAGTCAAGAAAAAGTTTTAATTCTGACTTTGAAACTTAGAAAAATCCGACCAAATCTCAATCACCCAACAAGTTTTCAAACAAGTGTATTGCAATAAATAAAACAGGCAATGATTTGCAATCTTTTTGATCTGTAGCAAAAAGTTCAACAGGTCCTTGTTTAGGCAAAGACGTTTAGTGGCACCAATAAGCAAATTCAATTAAACATTTCTCAATCTCTTTATATTCATGGAAAAATATATTTTCAAATCAATTGCCTATGAATAAAAAAAATTCAATAAATAATTGAAGGCGATGGGGTGCATCTGGAGGTGGGCAATACCTATAGGCGAATGTCACCTAATTTAGGCAAATCAGGTCGCCCAAACAATCACGATATAAATACTCGATTAAATTGACTGGGAGATTGCTCCCCCACCCACCCCCAAAAAAACAATCATGGAAAATAACTTTAGCTAAACAAATTTACACAAGGACGTTGTCATTTAGATTTTTTTCCATTAGAAAATTATTGTATTCAATTTTATACAAACATGTGTACTTTACATAAATACTAGAGGTAACAGAACATTGATTTGAAGAATGAATTTTAAGCGATGTGGTCAACGACATTTTCAGTCTTTACGTGTGGATTTAGTTATTTCTCTGATGTTTAAACCACGCCTATTACAGGGGTTGGCAATACTTAGATCATCTCCTTGCCAGCAGTTCAGTTGACCCACTGCCCCAAGGGTTCATCTCGCATAGTTTTCTTTTACTCTCATGCTCAGTTGAATATAATTAAATTAATTAAAATAAAGTGGTTTTCAGGTCATTGACGAGTTAAAATTAAAATTGTGTCTAATAGTTTTCGGAATAGTGTTATTAATATTAATGTGACATGATTCCTGTTGCAATATGACGTTAAACCATTACACTAAAAGAATTAATTAGTATCCTTCACGGGATATGTAAGGACCTTGCAGGGCACTTAGAAACCCATATTAACTGGCTGTTTATTAACTCTGTTTGTATAAAATTGAATACAATAATTTTATATATTTTATATATGCCCAATGGCAGTAACAATAGCAGTTGAATTATGTAGTAAGTTGATTACGTTATAGTATTATAATCAATTTATATTGTAATTTATGATCACAGGCCAAATTATTACAAAGTCATAAATCTGTACTTGACTTAGAAAAAGCATCGGTCCAGGAGTCATCCATATATTCCGTCATCAATGTTTTAATAATTGGAACAACGAGTATTTTCAACTTCAAATGATTACATTGATGCATATTCAGGCAGTATTGTTGTGTAGGCTACATATAATCATATAGTTGCGTGCGTCATTATTTGTTAACCTTAATTAACCAAGAAGACTGACAACCTCAGTAGCTAGCTTACTTTAAATTAAACATTACTGTAAACTACCAATTTCATTTGCAGACTTTCCAGGTGCCAAAATTCTATATTATTCAACCTAAGATTTGTATCAAATTAAGATAGAAGGTTACGATGTATTACATGGCATTTTGGCATTCCCACTTTTAAATTTGTTATGGTTTCTCAAGTAAAAAGGACAGATGCTCAGCAAATGGAATATAAACTTCAACACAATGATTAGTCAGGCATTAGTAAAGCACGATGTTGTTTCGAGCAATACCACTAATTAGAGAGTAGCAATTATTTCAACTAAAAAATGACTCATTAATTAAAACTCCGTTAATTGTGAATAGTTATTGTTAAGTCTTTAAAAAATTGTCATTGTTTTTAAGCCGTCTAATTCATACTTGAACTCATTAAGCATTGACATGAATATACCTGTGTTATTGGTGTAAAACTAATGCTGACGTACCCTGTATCAGAAAATTTTATTGCAATACGTTCGATCGCATTCCACTGCAAAAATCGGCCAATTTTTATGGTAAATAATTTCTTTTCAATAAATTAGGATCCATGAATCACAGTACAACTCGAGGCTTTCCATTGTTTTCAAATTGACCTCAATAATCATGTCTTGTTCGGATAAGAAATGAGAGTATGAAACAAAACCATGCATATTTCTCCGTCAGGTTAATTAACCATACAACTTAGAATTACTTGTGAATATTTATTTTTAAAGATATCTACTAATACATACAAGATAAACAAAAACAGGAAGTGCACATTTTGAAATCCACTGCAGACAAATTTATCTTTTATTGTATTCATGCCGAGAATAATTATAGCACAGGTGTATTAACATTTCATATTTGATATTTTCAAAGATTCTGATCTGTTTATCATGGATCCGACCTATATAAAATTGTATTATAAGCATTGAATCTTGAAAATAAAATTTACTGAAAACTTAAAAATTGCTTATATACACTATTCTAGGTTATACAACGCCCCCACAAGAATACAATAATGTAAATTTATGAAGGTTTTACCTAAATTGTGCTTGTTGAACCCACATAAACTTAATGTTTTATTAGCAACTGCTTGCAGACCTTGAACATTCCTTTTCAGTTTCTACTGAATCGCCCAAATTCTTATTGTTGGATAAATTGTTGGCAATTATAGCATCAAAATTACAAAATATGTATTATTTGAATCCCTTTTTGAATCTTGTAAAAACAACACATCAAGCATGTAATTACCGTATAATGGATGTTGATAGCAGTAGCTTTCGATTACTGTAATCGACGATTGCAATTTTTTCTGTGTTAAAAGTAACGAACCTTGTTATTTTTTCATTTTTATAAGCTTATCGTAAAATATGTACTCATCTGTCTTAAAATTATGGTTTATTCCCTAAACATACTTGGGCGTCCATCTTGCATTGCATTATAATCTTAGGTAAAAAAATTCCAAACTATAAGGAAAAATGGGTCAGATATACATCGTCTATCAAAGAGAAATCCTCTATACGCCCTATAATAAAATGTCTAAGGAAGCAGGTTGGGAAACAAACAAGTTTAACTTGACTGTAAGAAAGGACAGTTATCCGTTTTTTTTATTTCGCTTCAGACTTAAATAATCAAGATCTAATTGAATTCTTTCGTCTATATTCAGTACTTTAAGTTTATTTCGACATTTATATGTTTTTCAAAAACTATGATAGAGGGCAAAAATGCTATTACGGTATCTCCAAGAATATCAGCTTTGTCATTCTAGAAAATTAATTCTTTTTTGCTAGAAAAAACAAAGGGGAGGGTAGATGAAATACACAGACAAAAAGGCAACTGTCCTTCGGTATAAATAAACCAATTAAATTTGGGTGAACAGAACCTTGAACAAGTGTATTCACTTTCTCGAATATGCGTTCTTATGTTTCTTGCAAAAATTTGAAACAGAAACTCAAGGAAAACAATATCAATAAAGTTTGTTACCTTGTCGAATTTCGATTACCTAACGGTAAATGCTTAAAGGATCCTAAATATTAAGTTTACCAGTTAATCAAACTTCATATTACATGTCAAGAAATGTAATCAACATGGCGTGGGATGTGTTATCAGAGGTTTAGTGTTTATATGCTATCTATTGATAGTTACTCGGCTTACACAAAATTATATGCCATGAAAATTAGATTATATGTATGCGTCGGTGTAAATACAGTATAAAAAATCAGGTTAGTATTGTTATAAGGAAAATGTAGATCAATTTAAGTTTTCACGAAGAAGAGATACTAATCTCCTTGATTATTTAGCCTCATCCGAAAACGCCCTAAACTGGTATAGTCGTGCACAAAATTACGAGGCCGCTCGGATTCCCCCACATGCAAAAATACCTGTCATGTCTTCTTTTAAAGCTGTGACTAAAATACCTGGTCAACCTTAGGCTGTAGGTCAAATGTATCCCTGTCCATTTACGGGCAAGTGTTGGGAGTAGGATAAAAAATCATCAAGCTGAAGCTTAGCTAATTCAATTTTGATGTATAAATTTACTGTTATATACACCACAAAAATCGTTTTTATTTCAACCATGAGTAACAAAAAGTTGCATATCTGAGTAAGGCATGCATACGAAAGTTCCTATACATTAAAGTTAACATGGGCACACCTATCCTTGACAAATTCAATCAGACAAGTTAATGTGGTCTTGTCTCTATCCAAGTCTAGTATTTAATGATGATAAAGCATTTTAACAATGTACAAAACAAGAATACTATTTGAATTTATATCATTGGATCTGTACGAAATCGAAATTTTGGAAATCACAAGTTACTATGATACAGTAACCTTAATTTTAACTCTTTTTGTTATCGTGGCATGATAAATCTCAAGTACAGCTGCCTTTCAACAAAGTACACCTAACACGCATGTTATAGCTACAGGTAACAATGATTAAAATTAGAGCTAATACGAGATCCATCATTGAAATCACCTTGGAAAAGATATACTGTACGTGGTACACACCTTTACAATATTAATGATCGATATTGAAGGTTGCGTTGACCATGAAGTGGACAAAACCCCCTCCCCTAGTCAAAAGTGCAAGGCCATCAAGAATTGTCCCCATAGTTAACTGAGCTTAATATATCCATGTTGCCATACAGAAGCTGTAGCAAGGGGGCAGATTGAAACCAAGAAAAAGTACTATTGGCCAAATAAGGCAATGTGAACCAATCCCCTTTTTTTTTCTCTTCAATACATTCCATTATTTTTTTAAAAAAATAGTATAATAAAATGAGAATTATTGTGAAAGTTAGATTAAACGAGGTCGTCACGATGGAACCCAGCATGTGGTCTCGTTGAAAACGTTTTAACACCAATACTTCTCACATATTTTTTTTTTATACAAAAGTATGAAACTATCGCCCCTGCACTAATTTCAGCTTTTTCTTTCTTTTTTCTTTTTTTAAAACTAGTTATTCTCCACCCCACAAAACGCTTGAGAATATGCATGACTGGCTCACACGTCTCGCCATATTGTCAATTACATGGATAGTAAGCGTTTCGACATAATACTCGCTGAATGGACACCATAACGTCCCGAAGCAATGCATACTTAATGGACAAGAAATTATTATTCTGAATTAACGCTATTTTAATGTAAACTCGTGCATGGCTGCATATGATAATGGTTCCATACATAACCATTTACGAATGTTTTCTCTAAAAAAACATTACTTTAAATATAATTGGTAAATATAATCAGGAAGCTCTAGACTTAATCAACTGATATTTATCATGGGAAGCGCAATTAATATTAGTGGGCAGTTTAATAAAATAATAGTATTGCTTTTATTACGATATTTGCAATTTTGTTAACATGCTGCAAAATGCAACTATTATGAAGTTTAATTTACTTTTGCACAAAAAAATGTAGTGACTTGCTTCCCTGTAAAATGGTAAAATACACCACCATGTATTTGTGCTTCACTCACGCAATTAAGCAAATAATAATGTGATGCTGTGATTATCGGGTGTTATAAGATCTGGTCAAATAAATTATAATGTACTTTATCTTGTCATTACACAATTCTCATCATTATGTTTCCTATCATTAGTTCTCATCCTAACAAAAAAAAAGAAGAAAAAAAGATTATCAGAATTAATTAAGTCATAACTTCAAAAGTTCAAAGCAATTTCCAGAAAAAAAAGAATAATCTCAATCTTTAATGAATCTTCCAAACTGGACAATACTTCAGTAATATTTTTTAAAGAATTTCCGTGACTTGCCAGTGAATAGTGACAATTAAATATTCGTTTATACCTTCTTGACCTATATTTCGATCAACCATGACAATCGGCAAGTTTTATTATGTATCTAAAATGGCTCTATTCTTTTTATATAGTTCTTCCCTCATTATGATTAAATCACCTGCCTTTTGACACTTTGCATAACACAAAGGATGTAACACAATAGGGTTCAAATGGTGCTGGAGGTGAAGTGCTTTATTGAATTTGAAATTCATTCAACATTTTAAAATGTATTATTTTAGTTGATGTTTTATTTTTTTTAATAGGACAATGTATGTCTAAAAACTACTTTGTCATATTCTACGAATGTTCCATATCCACTAAAAAGGCTTTCATTATAATATAAAGTAGCAGTTTAGCCATGACAAAAATAATTCTTATATTTAAAAAACAAACAAAAAAAAAACATTTTATCACACATTTTACTTCTAAGATTTTGAAAATTCACATTTTTGATAGAAGCATAACATTTTTTTTCTTCAAAATTTACTAGAGCATTAACCAGACAAGAATGTGAGAAGCTGTTTGAGTTTTGAATGCAAACATTTTTCTTCCTTTAGTATTTATCCCAAGCAAAAGCAGGATTACAGGGGAGGAAAAAACTACATTGGTTACACTTTTACCAAAGCAAATTCGTATATAACTATCGTAAATGTTTATAAATAATCATCTATTACCATAGTATCGCATAATTATAGCGAGGCCAGACGGACTTTAACATTCGATCAACCTGGTTACCAGTGTGAAATTACAGTAGTGCTTTTAAACTGTTTGTCCTATAATGAGACCTAGTATTGTTGTATTGACTAACAAACAGCAAATTACACGCCCAATTAAGCATAATACCGAAAACGGATCAAGAATTTAGGTCTTCTTTTTAAATATGTGCATGTCTACAATAACTTGATGTTGTACAGTACTTCATGGTATGGTCCTAGATTTCGTTAAAACTATTTTTTTTTTGGACAAGCTGAATGAATATCGGTAGGCAAACTGTAAGTATTAAACTATAAAACATGGCATCGTGCAATGTAGGTGTCTAACTTATTTTGCGAAAATACCCTGTAGCGCTTCACTCCCATTATGCAACCCTGCAATCTAGATTAAGCCAAAATTAAAGTGTGCATATCATTTTAATGATGTTTTATTACACTTTCTAAACTAATCCACTTTAGTGCTGGACCATTTCAATCTTCAGAGCAATATTACTTTCTAAACCACAAAGTAACGAGGGCCACATTATTTTGATCGGGTAGGATTGGACTATTACTTTAGGCAGGTGGTGAAATTTATCAGGTTATGGAAGAAGTATATTTTTAAAACACAATGAGTAGTGGGGGTATAAAATAAGGTTAAATAAGCAACGTCGTGACACTGGGATGGAATTGATTGCTAGTTAATTATCGTTACTGGAATTGGTTATGTATTCATGTACAAGTAACATTACTATCCAGGCAACATTTAATTGTCCACCTTGTTTAATGATAACCACAAATGTGGTCATTACATGTTGTGTTGCATGCAGCCACTGAATGATATTAATGTAAAAATGTATGCTTATGTTATCAATTTGACCTTAAGGATATGGCAAATCCGGTTGCAGAAGTTATAGTCAAATTTATAAATACATATTCTATACTCCGAATAATATATACAAAGATATGAAAAAACATGCCCCGATGACTACTCAAGCAGAGATTCAAGAAGAAGACAAGTTATTCAAGATAAGACAGTTGTCAGTTTTGACAATTACATGAATGTTATTTTAAAGTTGTCTGGATTTTTTTTGTGGAGTAAATTGCTATGCAATAACATCTAAAAAATATATGCCGTACCTCTGCAACAAAAGTGGTGGGCCTACAGATTTCGTATTTTCGTGAATGCAATTTCTTAACGTGTGTATGCGGATTTCAATTAGTTGAACCCAATGTGAACCAAAGATTTCTACAGTTAAAAATGTGCGTTGAAGATGAAACGTAAACTAAAAAAGTCTACAAAACAAAACTTTCCAGGATAAACAAAACAAACATGAACTCTTCACTGTATTTCCAAATAAAAAAAATCAAACAACAGCTTGTACATGTGTATCCGCATAGATAACCCCGTATACAATGCAATGAAATTTTCAGGAAATTTGTAAATTAATTAACCTGATTTTCTATCAAACCGACTTCTCATCAAACAGGTAGTTTAAACTAATGCAGGGTTATTGTGCTAAACATAAGAATATAAAAAATGAGCCGAAAGAAATTGGCTTCCATTTGGTGTGAACAGTCACATGAATACAGTACATGTTTATATTCACTGCACCTATGACTTAATTCTTCTAATTAATTTCCTGTTTTTATATGTAAATTTTTATAACAGCTTATCATTGTACTTTGGAAAACGCCCTCAAAAACCCATGGATTTACAACATGCTTAAAGAGGACCCAATTTTTTGAGTTAGAAATTTAGGTTAAGAAAATACGTATAAATTTGTATTTTTAAACGGGTTTTATCTTTTTAACAACAATGTTAGTAATTGTTGGAGGTGTATTATCCAATTTATTTACTATCGAACTGCTATTAATTGCTGTTATAAACGTATAAGATCTCAATAATTAAATTGGATAACAAAATAATTCAGCTTGCTAAGTTTCAATTAATATACCTTGACGAGTAAAGAAAACTGTCTGTTTAATTTGTTGACTTTTTTTTTGCTAATTTATTTATACAATTGTCACTTCCATATTATTGACTATATATATACATGACCTAATATAGTAGTCTAAAATTTCTCTTACCGTAAATGGAAGTATTCAGTACAGAAAAATAAAATATAATCTAAGTAAATAGATTCATTAAAACAAAGCCATGAGAAATAATCTTATTTCCTTGAAAATAGAAATATTGTACTTTGAGATCGACATTGAAACTGTTAATAATTAAGGTTACAGTTGGGCCTTTAATGCACATGTTAAGGTCAAATAAAATCGATTTTCTCTCCATTTACATACACAGATTGATAATATTGTTGTTTTTATCGTAATTGTTCATAACATTGATAGCCACTCATAACAATAAGAAATATAGATTACTAAATAAAGAAATGTTTGCACTTGTTTTCCGTATACGTATATTAAACAATCATTACTTAAATTAACGGTCATTATGTCCTAAATACGTGTGTTTGTGCAGACGCCAATTTCGCTCAGTGTAAACTAGTAATGTTAAGTAAACTCGAGTAATTACAATTTATTAGACCTATTTAGCACATAGTTTAGAATAGCGTAGAATCGTTTCTATAAAAAATCAATAAACCCTAAAGCAAGGGTGGAACCGGTTAACGATTTAATTACTATTTATGTGTCTAAATATGAAGATGTTGGTAGCCATATAGAAATGGAGGTCAAGTGACCACCGGATTCTTATTAGTTAAAAATGCACAATATAAATATTTACTATAAACTGTATTGTACAAGTAGAATAATACTAAACAGTGAGATTAATTATCGAATTACGTAAAGTATATTTCCATTCAATTGTTACTCGTTTTACTGTACAATATTTATTAGATGATACAATGTATATTAGAGCGATTAACTATTCTTTATTAATATTATTCATCCCCCAAAAATTTTAAGAAGTATGTTTAAGATCGGTTTATGGCTTAATTCTGTTAGTTGAGAACGTACACTTTAAATTTATGTAGGCAAACGTTACATATTTACATAACCCCACTTTTTAACAAAATGCATAAACCTTCAAGTAAAATTTAATTTTCCAAATTTTCAATACACGCGTTCTGAATAGCATGGATGCCAGAGTGTATTCAAATTTGAAGCACAAAAGATCTCCAACGCACGATTATTTTACCATTTTCTGAACGAACCAGGAAATCTAAGGTACAATTTATCATTTTGTTGGGGTCGAAGTACCAGTATAATTATGAAAGGAAAACAAAAGACAATTAAACACACGAAGAACTTGCTACATAATGGAAAGCAGAAAAATAGGTAAACACTTTTTGCCATCATAAGTTTTTCTATAAAGAAGGTGTCACCCCGTGTTACACTAATGATTGTGCCAGGAAAGCACATCGTAATTAGAACTAAAAACGCCATGCATTGTGATATGTAATAACACAAGACAAAGCATTTTGGTAAATTAATTGCAACGAAACGGATTTTCTAAAAAAAAAAAAATTAAAATTTTTAACGCCTGCCCTAATGTATGAATATGAACAATGTAAACAGAGAAATTTGTACAAGACATTGTTTAATGTCATTAGCATTCTTACTCATAAAATGACGTTGTTAATTCATACTTGTTTCTTTTCATTTTCAGCTCCAACAAAGATTTGCTCCACAGTCTCCACCAAGTAGGCAACAGTTTTTGGAACGACCAGCCTTGAAGGAGTTTGATCAGCAAGCTGCTCAACCAATCAGACGACCATTGCCATCATCATTTCGTGATGTCAGACCAGAAGTGGTTCCCACTCGAAGTGATGCTGTCCAAGAACTTATTTCCAGGGATCCAACATTGCAGGTAATGTTTGCCAACAATGCAAACATTCGAACAATAGTTTGAAGGGAAAAAGTCTCATGATCATCTTCCATCAGAGTCTTGATGCAGAGATTCTTGATCCCAGAGATCCTATGTGTACCAAATGTTGTTATTAATAAGGAAGTTAAAAAAGGTCACAAATATAGGATGTAATGAAAAATTCATTGAAACAATACACAAAATGTATCTTTGATTAGCAATGTTTTGATGAAGCATAAACATAATGTGCTAACAAAAGAACAGTTTGCTTCACCAAAACAATTTATCATAGTAACAATTTATCAATTTATCATATTTGTGACCTTTTTAAACTTCATTATTAATAACAGCATTTCGTACTTGTAGCTTTCATAGTGACTAACTTCTTTAGGAATTTTTTTTTCTGCAACAGATTCTAATGAGTTGTAATAATGGGTAATACAACTCATTTCGTTCTAGTTGTTAAAATACTTTGGAAACAATGTGGTGCATTTTTCACTGCCTCACATTTATAGTATAGCTTACACGCCCTGTAAAATGTTGACAACTTCATCTATCTGAAATTCCACAGCCGAATGACTCACGTTACTGGGACATGAATTTTTAAGCAATTTCCCAGCACTTACATAAGCAAAATTTGTTTACATCTACATAATTGAATCTGAGTCATCATTCATTTTCAAGGTGAATTTTAATAACTGGTGACATTATTGCAAGCAATTAGTGATCATATATGCTAATGCAACCGCCGTTATTTTTCGCTCATGAAATAATATTACATTATCCAATTAAATATCATTATCCAATTAAAAAAACTGTAAACAAGAACATTGTTTGTCAACAATACAAACATTCTAACAAACTTTTTAAACCAACTCAATATAGAAAACGCCTGGCCATGTCTTGAAATCCAACAGTATCTAGAGTAAGCTTCAAACCCTTCCGTTATACTTTGTCATTAAAATATCATTAATTATTGTTGTCTATATTGCAGGTGAATAGATTGCCTTCAAGACAGTCGCAGTTCCGTTCATCACAAGCGAGCCAGACAGTGCAACGATTCCCCTCAGTAGCAGATCCTGTAAGACCAACAACTTTCGCCGATGATTCTTTGTTTGACAACCGACAAAGATTCTCAGCAAGACGTCCAGCCACTAATACAGAAGCTCCACGATTCCAAGGTCAGTCTCAGGTCTCATCAGCCACACAGGATCAGCGACAAGAGCAACGAGCCTCCCCAGAACAGTTTCAAGAATTTGACGATACGAGGCAATTCAGCGATGGCGATGACCAGAACCAATCATTTTTACCCGAAGATGACCAATTCAACTCCAACCCATTTGACTCTTCAGAGGGCCCAACTCAGCCTTTCTTCAATAGCCAAGAAGACGCCCAAAGTGGTAAGCCAGAGGTCCAGACCTCATCAGAAGCGAGTCAAGCAGCACCGAACTCCAATTTTGATTTTGGTGCCGATGCTGCCACCGACAATCTCCAGCATCCTGAAGACGACCTTTTCGAGGACCCTCACTCCCAGGACCCACCACCTCAGGACGTAGAAGATGAGGATTATAGCCAAGAACCAGAATTTTTCGTTCCTGAGACTCAGGAAAATGATAGCCGACGTCCATTCCAATCTCAAGAAGAAGTGGTCAATACTGATCGAAGGCCAGCATCCCAATTTGCATCCCAAGAACGTCCAACAGGTGTACCGACACATCGTCCATCCCATCAGCCAAGTAGTCAAACTGACTTTGCTCCACCATCAACATCTCATGATACCACGTTCAGCGTTCTACACCAACCTGCTTTTCGACCATCTGCTGCCCTTAGACCAACACCAGCTCCACAACCCTCATTATCTCATAGAGGTAAGTAGAGTGTAAACTCCAGAAAGACAAACTGACCTTGTCCAATTTTTCATGATTTTTTTTAACAAACACGACCGAATATGTGGTTCCAAAGATGTACTAATGAAACACGAGTTGTGCCTGGTTTATCTCAAGAGAATGAATTTTTTTAATCAATCTCAGAAATTTTCGCTTGTAAGCACTTTGTATATCAGTCCTTGAAGCAGGTATGGTATTCGAATTTTTTATCATTGCAAGCACATTCCTTATTGTCATCTTCTAAATCTGGGCTTATCGGGCCATGGTTGAAGCCATTTTTATAAATTCATGGCCTTAATTTGATTTTACTGAGCCAAAATGCTTTTATAATCTCATTTGATCAAGGTGCGGCAGGCCAGACAACTCAGTTTCATCTGATAAAACAAGTATATCATAAATGAAAACATACATATAAAACGTGAAGGATTTTCTGGTTGAGACCATTTACACCCGAGCTTTGTCTAAAGTTGTTTTGTTTTATCTCAGGTATTTCTGGGGTGGTTTCGTCTCCGCAACTCGCCAAACCAGATCCAACTCGCCACTTCCCTCGCGCCCCCCTTATCAACGACGATGCCAATCGCCATCAGAACGAGGCCAGATTCAGCGTTCCCCAGCGACCAAGAGCGCCAGAAACCGGAAGCAACTTTGACTTTAGGGCTCCTTTGAAAACAACTGATCCAACCACCCAAAAACCAAGGTTTGTCGAGACTCAGCCTCCGGTTAGGACTGACCAGCACCACTTCAGGCAGATACCAAGCAACTTCCGTTCACATGCTCCACAGAGGACCCAAACCCAGACCGAGGCCAGCATCGCGGATACGCAGACATTCCAAGATGAAAACTTCGATGATAATCAAGAACAAGTGTTCACCAGAATCCCGTCTCACCACACGAAACCAGGTGTCTTGGGAACCGCCAGAGTAACATCCCAATTCTTCCAGAACAACAGAGAGTCAAACGTCCAATTATCACCCGCTTTCGTCAGAGCCACAGAACCCACCAATTTCGAGGCCGAAACAGAGAGGCCTCGATTTTCCTTGAACAGCGGTCATTTTTCGGGTCCCAGTACCCAGTTTGATCGCAGCCAGAGTCGGGCTCCTCAGGTCCTCCAACGTACGACCACAGTCCGAAGACGTCCACTTCCAAGACCAGAAACAACATCATCTGCAGTCCAATCAGACTTCGATTTCCAGTCTCCTCAGTCAACCATTGATGCCTCCAGTCACTTCCAATTGCCCCAATCTAAATTATCGACTGTTGAGGAAGATGACTTCAATAGACGTCCATCTCTTTTACATGAAAATTCTGATACCAAACTGAAGTCTCGCAAACGCCTTCCAATCACCCAATCCGCTGGAAGGTTGGTGACTGCTAACAGAGGGAGCAAAAGAGGACCAGTGCTCAACGGAAGGACCTCTGCTGCCCAGTTTGTAACAGAAAACACCATCGATGACATCGGCCTGCAAGAGTCCCTGCCATCGAGATCACGTGGAGGAAGTCACTCATCAGGGTAAGTCCAAACTGTTCTTGATTGCAAGTTGCTATGCTGTGCAAGCATTAAGTTATTGCAAAAAAAATTGCGTCTTTGATAATGAGGACACTACATGATAAAGTGTTGTTCGTTCTATTTACTTATTAGCGCTAACAGCCTAATTTCAAATACGACTGGTTTTGTTTCAAACCGTGGCACGTAAACCGTCCGTTGCTAATGCCGTTCTATGCAATACACTCTCTTAATTAAGATCTCGTCAGATACACTTGTATCACTTGACTGTAACGTGTAACAAAGGCAGGAAATAAGATAAAAGTAGATATGAATTTCAATGCAAAGAAATTTGTAACAATTTTACAACTAAGCCAAGACCTTCACCAGAATCAGTTGTTATTAGATTCAGCAGGTTGCAATGTACGTATAATGAAAAATAATTAAAACGAATATAATGTAATATAGTATGCATGCAGTTTGTGAACTCAGCATAATTAAGTGAAAACAAGGTTCATAACTACATATTAGAATCACAAGGATACCTTTTATAGAATTTTTGACATGGAAATACATTTCAATTGAATAACAGATTGGGTAATTTTCATGCTTAAGTTATACATGAAAATACAATTTACACAATCTTTTCCAATTCTTCTTGTAGACTTGTTTTAACAAGTTTACCTTGGTATTTATCAAATATCCTTGGTACATGTCTGCGCGTCGCACCACAACTATTGAATTTCGTCGAAACCTGACTTTTAACACCAGCAATGGATGATGCTGTCGGTATCTACATAAAACAAAGTGTATTGACAGTATGTTAAAACACCTACTTCAAGACTGTTTGTCAAAACAAAAGCAGGAATTAAAAACTTTAATTTATTCTTATACATATCTCTTATCAAAAAGAATGTTAATGGTATGGTAACACGAAAGAAATAAAAAAGTAAATTATACAAAAGGATTGATAACGGAATTAGATAAGCAGAATTTGCATAAAAGAAATTAACTTTAATAAGAAGTAGAAGCGGAAAGCAACATGCTGTAACATTTACGATAAGGAATTGAGGTAATACGAAAAATAGTTCTCTAAAGTATACACGGTGTACAATAAAACACACATGAAACATGTCTAGCTAGTTACTAGTTTTAACGCTACATGGAAGTAGCAAAGCTCAGATGCCTTGAATTATTATAGTGAATAAGTGTTTCTACGGAAATGGTACAAACGTTAATAGCTTTTTCCTACTAGTGGTATATAGTTTTTTTTAACATTGCTGATAGTCAAGACATCAGCTTTTGAAGGAAGAAAAAGTCCCAAAACGTGAGTTGTCTCTGTAGCGTTAAAGATCGTAAATAGGTCACAAGAAAACGTGAGCCACACATTAGCACACATTTAAAGAGTTATAGAGAAGGGACATTTTAAGCAGAGAAAAATTGATACATAATAACTATAATTTATCGATATACAAGATAGTAAAAAAAGATTCAGAGTTTAATCCACGTTTCCTATGAAAAGATTAAGAAACAAATTGCACGGATTTTTTAGCAACAGCTTCGAGTGCAAACGTGCTAATTGCCTTAGTTAACTGTAAATGATTAATCAAATACGTGTGCAATTACAGGGGGTTTACATAATAAGAATTGTAGGGTACATGTTTAGGTTTGTTCAATTTAAAGAACACAGTGTTTCTGTTTCTCTTCAGCTTGTTTACACACTGTAGAATTTGTGGTGTGACATACCGTGTATAAGAATTGCAAAATCGGTAATTTTGTTTTATTCATGGTATCAATTAATATACGGAAACCACGAGCAAACTCAGTTTTTTAACAAAATATTTATAGCTCAGAGCCTGCAATCATGAATTCAATCATGTCTCACGTGTACTTGTTGACAATTTTTATTGGCATCCTGTATAGCTTTGACATATTTCCAGTGTACATACTAAATACATCTGACCAAATAGTAAAATCACCAACAATGATTTTAATTAGCATGAAGACGCTATTAGAACGGGTGTAATATTACACACAGTGGCATATACACATGACTGTTCTTTCATATCACTGCCCCTCCTACAGAGAACGTAGAAATGCAACAAAGACACATTTTATAATGATCATACATTTGTGAAAAGAAATTCTAGGTACGAGTTCAGTAGGTCAAGATGCACCATCAATCTTGCACGTATAGCTTAAGTGAAGATTCACCGCTTTACCTTGAAAGGTGCGAAAAGACAATTAAGCTATAGGAAATAGTTCCTGTAATGCAATGATGAAATTGAAAGGAATATAAATCGAGGATTTCTGCGAAATTTCGGCACTGGTGCTTCGGTATTAGCAGCTAATTTACCCCCATAATATAGATCGTGTTAAAATCACCCCATCAGTCCATTATATTGGACAGTGCCTCATTATTATTCACGAACAGTACAAGAAGATAATCACTCAAAAATATGGGGCGCATGGGGTAAAAAAACCGCTTACTAAATCGAACATTTTCACATACGGCGAAAGTGAACTGACCTAAGGAGAAGGAAGAAAATTAGAATGAAACAATTGCGTTCGTTCAACCTACTTGCTTACCAAAATTGCACACTCGTGCTTACTATATGTTTTCATTTAATTTTAATTGATGCAAATCCTGCAAATGTAAATCCTTTCTCCCGGAACCACAGACGGATTTTTCGAAATCCAATAACAACTACTCCTGAGATTGTGTAAGTTTTGCTTTTGTTAATTATATACTTTTTCTTAATTATAGCCTCTGCAAGTTGGTATTAAATCACATAGTGATCCCAACTTGGTATTAAAAATCCCACGACAATATCGGTTTGCACAGATTCGTGGGAAATATTTAACAATACTGGTAAATAATTAAGAGGTTTTTTTCTATTCAGATTCAGCAGAGGATCTTCAGCACCAGTAGTAGCAGGACAGCCAGCTACAGCATGTAATCCATCGGCATGCCAACTGCCAAATTGTTTCTGTGGTGGAAACCAAATAAGCCCAGGTAAGCAATTTCATCTGACATTTCAATGAACAACAAAGAACCCGACACAACATATATAACAACAAAATGGCGTTCACATGCCAAATATGATAATCAAAGTAAATTCTGTAAGATGTAACCTATTTCAAAACAAAACGCCAGTTATGTATTCTTCCAAATTGTATTCTTTGTAACAGTTTGATGTGCTATTTAATATATGAAAATGACAAACTTTGACATGGGGTCAATTACAAATTATTGTAACTATTCAATGGTTCAATGGAAAGTTGTGTCAGACATTTCTAGAATTTCAAACGAAATCGAATATATATATTTGTCTGCAAACTGACTGGTATAGGTGTGTTCTCGGTCATGGTGAGTTTTTTTTTTTCGAAAACAACAAAAAACGCCACATGCACTGACCTCATTACTAGCAAAGTTCATGGTGCCCCCACCCTTAAACCGTTCAGAATACCTGTGGTAATCCCATTGCATGTCTCAATATCAATGTCTTTCACATTAACTGTCCAAGCAAAGGATGTTATAGTTCACTCAAATCGGCACTTAGTAGATATTGATTGCATTTTTCAAAGAAGAAAATTGTTTGCTTTCTAACTTTGTAACTAACTTCTTTTTTTTTTAAGGCAATTTAAAGCCGGAAGAAATTCCTCAGATCGTGGTTCTTACATTCGACGACGCCGTTAACGACCTAAATTGGGCCTTATACACACGCCTGTTTTTCAAAGATAGAAAAAATCCCAATGGATGTCCCATTTTATCCACCTTTTACGTGTCCCACGAATGGACAGATTACTCTAAAGTGCAGAACTTGTATGCCGCAGGACACGAACTTGCTTCACACTCCATCAGGTAAGACAACCGTCATATATTATGCTTAAAAGTTTATTAAACCCATTCATCCCAAAAATTAGTGACTCGAATTTATATAATAAAATTAAAAGCAATGCGTTAAATATTTAACGCATCCTAATTTTTCACTTTTAAATTTCCATAAAAAAATATAAAAAATGAAATATTGCAGACTTTTAAATCATGTTTTTCAAAAGTCGATAAACTAAATGCAATAACCTATTTTTGCTAAACCTCAAAATAAGCATGTTTAGTACATTTCCTACTGACATTTTTTTGGGATGAATAATGGAAAACCTGTTTGATTAGGCCAAGCTTGAAAAGCATGACGTTTTTATTGCGTGCCTTGACCGTTATTTCATCATTAGTCATAGCTGAATGTTATAGCTCTCTAATGTCGCATTATGTCGTGTATTTCAGTCACGGAGACGGTCGAGATTATTCCAAGAAAAAATGGTACAACGAAATATATGGTCAAAGAGAAATTCTTAGCGTCTATGCCAATGCTAAACTGGAAGATATCAAGGGGATGAGGACACCATTCTTGGCCATGGGAGGGGACAAACAATTCTCCATGTTGTACGAAACCAATTTTACGTACGAATCTTCCATGACCGTCACTGATGTCCATCCTCCGTACTGGCCTTATACCCTGGATTATGCAGTACCTCACCGTTGTGCCATTCCCCCATGCCCAAAACTCAGTTATCCAGGATTTTGGGAAATTCCAATGGTGGTAAGTTGAGCTAGAAGACTACGATTCAAATGTGCCAAATCTGATCATTTTAGTAGTCAGAAATTTAACTTGATCAGGAATTAGTTTATTTCTGGCAATTATCAAAAAAAAACATCATGTCTTTGGATGTATAATTATGGTATTATCCCTTTATTATTTATATGTAAGCATTAATAATACACTGCATACTGTCATAGTTTATTTACTAACAAGAGATTTCTGAAAATGTGACATAAAAAATTAAATGCTTTCGTTTATGAAAAAAAAACATTGAAAAAATAGTTTGGTAAACACTAGTTTGCACAGAAGAGTTTCAGTGTGGCATAATGTAGCATTTTATGAAAATTAACATTTATCTTTTGTATATATTCTACAGGCTTTGACCGATTTGAACGGTGGCAAATGTAGCATGGCCGATTCGTGTTCGTTCGCCACGACCGAAGATGGTATTTACGAAATGTTGATGAAGAATTTTGAACGCCATTACACGTCCAACAAATCTCCATTCGGTCTCTACTATCATGCCTCCTGGTTCCTGGTCCCTCACCGCCAAGAAGGATTTGTCAAGTTTCTGGAAGAAATTCTCCAAAAAGACGACGTGTACTTTGTCACGGCACTGCAGATGTTGGAGTGGGTTAAAAACCCCACACCCTTGTCCAAAATCAAGCATTTCGAGCCATGGCGTTGTGATAAAAATGACCGAGTACAACCCTGCAGCCGGCCGAAGAGCTGCGAGCTGAGATTCAAGGGAGACACACGCTACATGAGCACCTGTAACTCTTGCCCAAATGTCTATCCTTGGGTCGGTGATACAGGAGTTACCAAACACGTTTACACCATAAGTTCTTAAATTATTGACCGCATAAATATAAATATTGAAAGCCTGCCCAAACCATAAGACCATATCCATTCACGGATAAGACTTACCACAGCTTCAGAAACATGATACCGGCATAATGGGTTACGTGCTTTTGCACGTAGGTGTTGTAATTTGTCATTAAATGCGTTTTATGCTTTTTTAATTGTTGTCATTCACTGAATCAGGGTCAGCAGAATCGAATCTGAACCGTATACAAATAAATCCAGATTATCATGATTATGCCACATAACCAAATATGCACACATGGTTTTCGGTGCATTTTTATTAAAAGAGCATGAAGTATCCAAGTTATTTTCAAGAATTTGATTTTCCTTTCATAAATAAGTGAATATACAAGAGCTCGTTGTACGAGTATAAACTGTTTGAAATAATATTTTACTGGCCTGTTATCTGTATTAGTCTATTTTTCATCTGCTGGTAATACGGTTTTAGAGAAACTTGATACAACACCATCATCTTTGTTGCATCAATGCCATAATTTAATAATCAACGATTAAAGCAAGATATATTGTTGTAGTTGTTATTCTAAAGGTAATTCATGTTATTCATGCACCAAAATATCAGCATGCAAAATGATACTTCATTAGCCTTTGTAATGCATTGTTTATGCTTTTCAGTTTTTATATGAAATTTCTTTTTAAGGTTAATAGCAAATTATTATTTTAAGCTGTTTGATTGACTACTGTTCCCAATTGGAGAAGTACGTGAACAATTGGGGCCAATCGGACATAAGAATACACCCGTCTATGATAATGATACGATTGTAACAAAGTTTACATTTCTAATTCTTTATATATCATATTGATATTGCTTTTTAATTTACATAACACAAGATGGTGCATTTTAGAAGCTGCATTTTAAAAAAAATGTATTTAAAGCACCGCTTTTATTTAGAAACCGACTTCTTGCAATATCATGAAAATCACCAAAGAGATGACGTCTTTCCCAAAATAATAAAAAGCAACAACAAAAATAATAATAATGGAGGAAAACTGGTCTTCAGACAAAATATTGATGGAATCTGTTGTGAATTGAGAAAATAGTGTTACTCCACATTAAATGTCTGAGTAGAAACACGTAAGGAATATTTAATGGCAATGAAAGAATGTTTAGATTATGCCCCCACCAACAATTAACTTTCTATTTTGGTGGTACAGCTGTAGCATCCCCTAAAAGTTAGTTGTGTATTCGCACATCGCTGCAGCCATAGATGGCTGTCTCATATGACTGCCCCATCTAATATTATGGATTTGTGATCTTTATTAGCGTTTTGAAGACGTATTTAAAGGTATAGGGACTAAGGGACAGTACCAATGTTAAAGTAGAGCCCATGTTACATTAAGCTCAAGTTCTAGTGAACCTATCCGCACCTTGTTTTAAAAGCATATAGCACAACACAAGATCAAATTTTACCAAATATGCTCCAACAAGGGGTAGTGTGGGGATAATTTTGAGATAAGTATAGAGCTAACTATAAATTATTATCTCGTATGATCTTATATTCGAGAAGTGATTTAATCAAGCATCTTTCCCAAGAAAATATTAATTTATATATTACGTTCCGTGTATCACATTAAATAATATCACAAATATATACTCGAAGTAGATAAATTAATACATTAAACGCCAGAAAACATTTCCAAATTGGCAATAACGCTTCAGCTTTTCATATGCTGTATACGAAAATACTCGTCGTGGGTTATGTACCTCGCGAATGCTTTTGATTTTTGGTATTTATTGGGTTGTGATTGTCCTCTGCTTTTGTTATATAACAAGCTTAATAAGTTTAATAATTAGTAATGTACATTTTTTGTTATATTTTCTAATTGACATTTCCATTTCAAAATAATATTTTGCATACTTTTCATGCAATAATGACAACGCAGCAAACAGTAATGTTCGTAAATTTAGCAAAAGATTTTTGGACGTTTAATAGAAATCAACTATTGGTATCATGCATAAGTTGAAATAATTGTTGTTACTAGCATCTTCTAATATTTTACATTTACATTGTACTGTTAAAGTACATCCCCTGTTCCAGGTGATCATATATTCAACACAACATCACATTTAAAGATAACTTTGGTAAATGCCTCAAATATTGCTGTTCCTAAAAATTTACAAACTTAAGTAATAGATAGTGTGCAAATATTATTACAATTTTAACTGCCAAACATATGCCACGACTTTGTAAATAATTTCTTACAGATGAAACTGCAGTCACGTATTATTGGTAGATATCGTCAACATCTTGTTTCTGTATTAAGACTGTATTATTTCTGCAATTAACGTGTGGTTATCGATGGAAAATACAAGGATTCCATGAAGAAAGCTGTTTTGTTGTAACACTGATTCCTTAAGAGTTATTGAGAAACTTTTATGTATTACTATTCCGATTTGTATAGATAATTTTAATGAGTATTACTATTTCAAAATCGAATAAAATAAAATTAAGGTTTTCATATAACAGATTGCGTTATGAATGGTACTTATTAAATCCTATTTCACTTAAAATTATGTCCCCTCAGCATTCGACAGTTTGGAAATCACGTTTTGCACAAAGAAAAGATCTGGAACAATTTTTTAATGTAGTTATACATGTATGATACCGCTACATTGCAAGGTTCAGAATGAGATATGTAGTGCTAAAGGTTTTTTAAATGGAAGAGATTAAAATTATAATTTTATATGTAATCCATGTAATCCAATGACAGTTGTATCCGGCAATCAGTGGCCATCGGCCAACAATTCCCAAATAAAAACTTCCATTTGAAAAACATTTAACCATTAAGAGTTAATAAACCCTCTACCCAAATATGCAGTTGATTAAAAATGCAAATGCGCGAAAGAGAAAAACCGTGTTAATTCGAATTTAAGGTGTGTGTACAAAAAACCTGCAATGGCATTTTAATCAGTCAACTTTTAAATTAATTTATAAAACCATATCATTCTTATAAAGTGCCATAAGTATATCCGGCTGCAAGGAATTTCTAAAAGTCCTTGTTCATAAAGTGCACGAGTTTTTGAACTGCATAATAAACAACAAAAAAACTCATTTCCATTACTTGAACTATTGTGTAGTTAATCTAACTTTAAATTCAAGCAATAAAGGGTGGGAAATTTCAATGCTTGAATGACTACATTTAAAGTTAAGAAATCCTTTTATGTTTCATCACCTTCAATGTATTCGACGATAAAACAACTAAATTAAACTTACATTTGGTGTATTTTGGCTATCTAGATGGTTAGAAATCTAGTGCATTGTATTAGTGATGCATCTCGAATCCATGAAATATGTTATTGAACTCATCATAATACAATTACTCAAAAGATAATTATAATGACATGCAAATATAAGTTTTATGCGTGCCTTACATAACAGGATTTCAGCTTAACTACGAGTTTTAGATGGAATGTGTTAATTAAATGCGTTAATTGAAGCATTTACCGCACGTTTTTATTTAAGATACGTATTATCTTGTCGAACATACATGCAAGTAGTGCAAAAAAACATTAATCTGAACAATCTTCCCATGTTACCACCGTCATATATACATCCTATAAATGTATTTTGGTTAATCGAAAAAAAAAAAAACATTTACAATCACTGCCTTCAAAGATGTTGACGTATAGCAGATCTCAAACAGTCAAGAAAATACATGTATTTGATCTTAAAAATTAGGTTTTGAAATATCTGTTTGCTATATATATTTTAAACCATTAGAACTTAAAAACAAGATATTGCAATATTATATATTATAGTGATGCTGTATCTTGCATGAATCTCTGCCAAAAAAACATCCTGTTTTGGAAACATAAATAATAGGTTGACATCATGCAGATTTTCTTTGAGGAAACTATTTGTAGTGTAATTTATTTTAATTACTGATTTAACGATGACTGTCTGTCATATACTGTATAAGAAATAAAAGTATAATAATATAAATCCAATTACAGAGTGCAATTAATAGCAGTATTTTCTGCTATAGCGACTCGGCTAAGTATATAAACACAGCTAGCGAATACAGCGTAGTTGATAACAACATTTGAAATTCTGACATTCGCAATGTTTCCATTTTCGGTGGTAAATCCGATGGCAGTAACCTGTTTTGTACTAACAATTTTGCTGCAAATGCATTCGCATTTCGTCGGGGCACAACGGTCAATTGGAATAAGACCACATGTGCCTCCTCCTAGTATACCAAAAGCACCTCCGAGTGTACCGAAAGTACCTCCACGCATACCTCCGTATGTACCACCAATCACTCCGTATGTACCACCAATCACTCCGTATGTACCACCAGTACCTCCGCATGTACCCAATAGATTTGCAACTACCAGAACTGCGCCACCGTACTAGAATGCTTGATCACGAACAATAAGTTTATATGCGGAGATGCAGAAGATCACAACGAAGCTCAAAACTGATAAGCTGGCATAGCTGTAACGAAAAATTCATTAAGGTTCAATAAGCTGCTGCTACCATTATGCAACATGGGAAAGTTTGTATCCTATCAGTGAAGAACATGTGACAATTTCACTATTGTGTCTGTAAATAAATGTCACTTTTATAATGTTACTGAACTGAATTTACAGTTGTACCAAATCCTGGTTAATTAATTTTCTTTTAATCAAAATACTGCTATTCATTGCACTCTGTAATTGGATTTATATTATTATACTTTTATTTCTTATACAGTCATACTCATCTCATTTTATTGCAGACAGTCATCGTTAAATCAGTAATTAAAATAAATTACACTAGACAAATAGTTTCCTCAAAGAAAATCTGCATGATATCAACCTATTATCTGCCAAAATAACGGTAAAACCGATTCAAATCTTTTCGATATCATATTAAACATACTTGCTTTGTACAAGATGTTATGATTATCACCATACACAATTTTAAGCATACAATGAACACTGTATATGATGCTCGTGTATTGAAATAAATTAAACATTAATGGCTAATTGCAAATCTGCCACCAATTAATCGCCGATTATAAGATAACCATCTTTCCATTAAAAGTTAAATCTAATTGAAGTGCTTTCATAAAAAACACAATTATAGATCGCCACTCTACCCTTTTTAATTTAATTCCTGCATGCAAATGTTTAAAGGCTACAGGTAAGCAAATACAATTTATGGGAAAAACTAAAGAATTTAAAAAGCGAAATAATCCAAGCATTAAAGAATTGCACGGAATCTTTAACTTAACCGTCTTCCTTGTTTACAAGAATATGTATCTGAAAACCACATCTCACTGTAGGCATAAAAAATAAAATTCATTGTGTCTGGGGATGTAAACTCATTTCATTCAAGTTTTAAGCTATTGTGTATCGACACCCGACTTTGCATCTGCAATTTAAAGGTGGGGATCTTCACTGTTTGCGTGACTACATCTAAGAATATTCTAAGATAATGCCTTACCTACTGGTGATTGTAACAATGTTAACTTTACAGGGTTAGCTATGTTTAGATTATTTCAGAATATTTCAGGTTCAGTAAGAAGTTGTATAGAAAAATAATGACTAAAACAATTTTTCTTATAAAAACCCAACAGTTGCAGGGTTAACCACAAATTGATTGCAATTTCATGCAAATAAAAAACATCACTTCTTCCATATGCCTATTGCGATGAATCTGAAACATCATAGATTAAATTACTCAAAATCTAATTTAACGCCACTTTGCACTGCGCCGTACAGAAGTTAACTTTTAAGAAGTTTAGATCAGGTCATGCATTTCTATGCATGTAGGGTAAAATTTTCTTTTGTAAGTAGTCGTGACTTTTTATTTCAAGTGCACTTATTGAAATCCGTCATGAATGATATAATCCGGCCTCAGTGCAGACCTTTATCAAAACACATTTCCTTCTTGAACAGCTGAATTTGGGATACAAAATGGTGGCATATGCCATCAAAACTCTGTATGTTGGGCAGAGAATTACAACATGCAAATATATGTAATATTGAATCAACCTAACAGCTAGGTTCAAGTCCCTGGCTGGTTTTTACTGCTCGAATACCCCATTATGAACAGTGAATAATTATAATTAAAAGTTTTAACCTCGAAATTGAAGATATACAAATAGCCAATTTTAAGAAGCAGCTCCGTATTCAACTGTAATTAGACTTGTCCATTAGGTAATTTTCACTAATTTCTTCAACTTAACCTGCAATTTTCATTCATTACATCGGATGTATTAGCTGCAAAGGTCGGGCGTTGAAGGCTTGAAAGCCACATTGAATTAAGTATATCACAACCTATTTCTCAGGATTGCCCAGGAACAGAGATTCGATTGCATTTCTATTCAACACTTCATCAGCTGCCATTCCTTTTTTTAAAATCTACGTTAAAGTGTATTGTACTCACCGCACCGTAGAATAAAATAGGTAACTTCAAGCTAACTTCAAAGCAGGTTCTCCCTTCCCACCCATTCTCCCAACACTCGAATTAGGTCAAATTACTGAGGCACCGATTTGCCAGGCGCCTTAATTCATCGGGCAAAAACTCCTAACGTCATCGCGCTTGAATTTAGCCAATTCACGTTTTCGGTGGAAGTCTAGTTTACCCCAATAAAAATAGCTTTTTTAAAAATCTGAATCTTAATTACCATGCACAACGCCGTCCTTTTTTACCGTGGCTCAATAACTCGCATTTCATTTCAAATTCTTAAAATGAAATAGAGGATATTACTTAAGAAATGCGACGCCAAGAGCCAAAGGATGATTATCCAGTTTCTCACCACCCATATTAACAACGTACGATTCGTGATGGGAATACATAGCCATCAGTCCGTTATCTAGATTGCCACCTGTTCGACCCACGTGCCTGTGTTACCTTGCCATCAGCCAGCCTAGTACAACCTCTGTGATTCCGGCCTTCCCTAACCACACAGTGGCTGACAAACGCTACGAATGGTTACAGGCACTTGTTGGGGATGGCCAATTCAAAAGCAGGGACAACAAGTGATGTTTTTTTAAGGTTGCCAGCCTCTTTATAGTCAATGATCTCACCGACCCAACTTTGTACCAGACCTCTTGCTATTCGACGTTGGGACAACAGCGGAGGAAAAACAATCGCTGCTTCGTCTCTGAAGAGCATCAGCATCGTTCACATTGTTCATAATCCAATAATTTGGCTAATTACCACGGAAGTGCCGTCTACCCTAGAGAAGGTGGGTGTAACGGCACTGCAATTCGGGTGTGACTAAGTACGTCGAGGGAGAGTGCATGCGCCTCCGTTTCGAAAATTGGTGAAATGGATTGCCTTGGAAAAACAGCTTAAAACCGCTAGCATTTCGGCAAAGCCCGGCACACGGTGCAGTTGCACGAAAACGAAAACAAGGACTTCATACCACATATACTTACTTTTAAGGAATAACTTCTGGGCATACTCACCATGTTGAAACAATTGATTCTGCTGACTTTCGGGATTTGTTTAATTCCCGATGTTCGTGCTCAACACCTGATGCAAGTTCATCCTCAGAGGGTGTTTGTGAATAACTTTGCACCGGGACCGGTTCAAGTGCCAGCAGCACCGGCCCAAGAGGCTCAACCCCAGTTCCGAATTGTGCAGACTTTCAATGGACCGTTTCGCATACTAACTAATCCAGTGGAGACGAAGAATGTTGGAGGGCCTCCATCACCTTCAAGTTCTATGGAAGCAGTGGCTTTTCGGTCTGTGACAGGACAACCTTTGGGCGCTCACCAATTTAACACCGGTCCACAAAATCCATTTTCACAGCATCGGCCAGTGATAACTACTTTCCGCAATGCTGGCTCAGCTCAACAAGGACTTCAAGGACCTCCTCACCAAGTATTCCAAGGACCATATCATCAAATATTTCAAGGACCTCCTCACCAAACACCACAAGGACCTCATAACCAGGTATTCCAAGGTCCTCCACAATTTTCTCTTCACAGACCTGCACAGCCAGGATTTCAAGGTCCTCAAGACAGACGTCCTCCTGCACTCCAGTTTCCAAATGGGCCATTGTCCCCAGCATTCACACCTTTTCAGAATCCTGGATTTCAAAACCAAAACCAGCCTTTTGATGGCAATGCCTTCCAGCAGCAACAGGTTCAACTTTTCCGGCAAACGCAAACTACCAATGGCTTTTTAACCCATCCATTTCCTTCCACAACCCAAACCCAATTCCCGTTTCATGGACCGGGCCCCAATCTACCTGAGAGGTTAACCACAAGCCCTCGTCCAAGACCGGCAGATGTTCAGAACAACGGTTTGCCAACAAGCAGAGAAACATCCACAAATCCGACGATATTCCAAGATCCACTGCAACAGAACTTTCAAAGACTTGAGGGATTTTCATCAGAGGTGCCTAGTTCCAGTGAGCAGTTTTCTCCTTCCCAAGGTCCGTTAGGGCCACCCCGTTTTCAAACAACAACTGCAAGATTGAATCCACCGAGGCCGCATCTTCAATTTCAACAACAACCAGGTCCATCCCGTAATCCTCCTCAGGCACCACTATTCACCGAAAGTTCTAATGAGTTCCTCCTCCCTCAGCACCACCAGACTTTTATTCCACAGGTCTCAACCGAATTTCGAGACCTTCTTGCCACAACTCGACCGGGATTCGGGTTTGCTTCTCAGTCGGGGGAAGATCCCCAAAACCTAAACTTTCCCGATTTTTCTACAGAATCCTTCCCGGAGAGCGGGCTCACCGGAAGTCGAGAACGGTTTCCTGGCCACGGATCGAATTTCCCACCATCAGTGCCTTTTCCCAGAGCCCCAATAACATTTTTTGGTCAAGGCTTCACTGGTTTTCCAGATCCTCCTTCACAAGGCCCTAACTTCAATAGTCAGGAGATTTTCAACGGAGGAACAAGCAGTGAACTTCCACCGAACAATGAGCAAGGCAATCCTAAACTAAGTTTGCAAAAAGTCCACCCAACATCACTTCAGCCCAATAAACCACCGACACCTGCACATGTGCTCCAGAACGAGTTTACAAGTGAAGAACTGAAACCAGAGGTCCTCAAGGTCACTGATGATGATATCAAGTTGTTCCAATCGAAACCAACAACGGCAAATTTGCCTCAATTTACATCGACAACACCTTTACCAACAGAAGCTTCCACGCCACAACAAAATGGACACTTCAATGGACCTGCTGGAACTCTGACAAGCGCCCATGAGAACCCTTCAACAACCGCTTTCAGCAGTGAAACGTTTCCAGAAACCGATACAAGATTTCCCACACGTACTACTTCACTAAACTTTCACGATCTACAAGAAATCCGTGTAGAAACGTCAACTCAAAAATCGACAAGTCCCTTGACGACTATCTCAAGCTTACCCGAAACGTCATTTGCAAGTAGTGAAGGACCAGCAGCCAAACAACACAGCACCGTGGTACCAAATAGAAAACTGCAATCCCCTAGCATCGCTGCCATTTTGAATAATCTTCAGCAGCCTGCATCAGGGGAAGACCAACTCCAAAGACCTCAGCCCAATCGTGGGTCTGTGAAGCACTCAACTATCCCCTTAAGGAGAAGGACGACTCGACCTAGGCGAGTTAGAACCACCACCAAACGCCCCATCCAAACCGCGGATCCTCTACAAGAACTCCAATCGGAACAGCAGAGAACTTCAGCCCAAGTGGTGGCAGATGAGTTTCACAGGTATGAGCAATAATTTGCATATGTAAAGTAAAGGTAATAATAGCATGAAAACAAACTTCAGAATTATTCAAATATATACTGGTATATGATCAGTGTATGGACTGTTGCCACTCCCTTTTATGTTGTACAGGTATCATTATGTACAACATTCTTGGGATGCCCAGAAGCATACTTTCCATTTTTATGCTAACATAACCGACGTTGTTACTTCTTAACATAACCCGTCAAATGTCCGCCTTAATTCATGATATTCGTAACATAATCAAACACATTATTATTGACATTATCCACAACAAACATATTTGATACATATAGCTTCAACATTATATAATAACAGATCATGCAACAACTATAATTTAACAAGCGACTGCATAATAAAATTCATTTTCCTCATAAAATACGCAAGTATGCTGAAACATGGATCATATTTTATGTAGACAATTTTTTTTTCTACAAAACAATCACTTTTCCTTTTCAAGTGTTACACGGTATAAGTGATACAGCTTGATGCAGACATCAAGATTTAAGTGTTACTAGATAGTTCCTTAACGCCTATAATTTTCACAAAAGTAAGGAAAGTTAGGCACATGTTCACCTCATTTCAGTTATGGCTCACAGGCACGCTAATACAAAAAAGTTGAATTAATATAATGAAAAAAGTGCAATATTTTCTGGCTAATTCCGCATCAAATTTTTTGTTTTTGCAACAGGATTACAACGTATTTGTAAAATTGAAAAAGCGATGGTCTTTCGCCTGTGCTGAATACATGGTAATAATTAAACATTTCGACAGACAGAATATAGATCAAAGTAATTTCACAAGTAAATGCAGCCTTTCAGAGTATGTTTCCCAACACTAGCCAATCTATAACAAAACAATGATCTCATTCTCCACAGTATATATTGCATTGAAACCAGTATTCAATTACATACTCCATCGATAAAAACTGAGGTACTTTTCAAAGTCCGTTTACTTCACCTCCCACATTTTAATTATCATTCTAATCCTACGATGTCTCGATGACAAACGTGTTTTAGTACCTTTAAACTTTACCAGACACTTTTATGAGAGGTTTATTATACAGGCTTAACTTGAATTTACATGTTCATCAACCTTATATAAAATAAATGTCTTATCGGGCATATGAAAGCTCTTCCTGCTTCCAGGGAACCGAATAACTCAGCATGTATTTGAATATATAAATATCAAACAGCTAGACCTTTTAAATAAAGAAGCAAAGATAATATGCTTTGAATTACTTGCAAATCAAATAACAACAACGGTAGACATATTTTCTGCACGACAGGTATATCATTTCCATTTCAGTTCAAGAATGAAACTGGCATATTAAATTCTTAGTAGAAAGTATAAGTCGAATATACTTTACGTGCAGCATAATATTCTAAGTAGCAATTACAAATGGTACAAGCCAGTTTGACCGAAGCGATATTTTGTTAGTCAAATTTCATAATTTTCCAATTATCTAGTGATTAATGATAAGGAAATATGTTAATTTCAACGTACAATGAATTAAACCTAATGACTATATTAAACGGAACAATTCAGTTTGTTCCCGATAAGTTAATTAATACAAAAAAGTTAAGTTAAAGAACAAAAAACAAAAATATTCAGTCAAACACCCTGAATTCTTTATGAATTTTTTCTAGACCATGGAAAGATGAAAAGATAAATAATCGTAAAAATTTCTAGTACCAAAAAATCCCACACTATATAACATTATTCTGCAAAGATCCTTTTTTTTTCCTCTCATTGTCTTACTTAGGTAATGAGGGCCTAGAGGGCTGGCCTATTTAAACCGTCGGTTTATCGTTCTAAGGGCAATTGATGACTTTTTAGCAGAAATATTCATTGAAGCGTAGGCTAGTAAGCTGCAAACTTAATTTTACTGCACAAGTTGACTGATGACTATTAACAAGCAGTGCAGTAGGCCTCAACGAATTTGTGTCAGTTTTAAATAGTTCACGTGTAATGTACAGCAATTTATTTGAAATCTGTTATTAGATGGTTTACAATTTGCATAATTAGCATAACAAAAGTATCATAGTCAAAAGAAACTTTGCTAACCATTAAAAGGGTGGTTGTAGTTCATATGCTACGCTGAGCATAGCAGTGATTGTGAAACTAAAAGTCGGTAACTGGAAACATCGTTTTGCATGAAATAATTTGACCGCTTTCAAATTACACGAACCGCTTGTTGGAGGCGTATATTTTGAAATGAAGATCCCTTCCTGGTAGTTTTACTTTCTTTTTAATTGAAGCAAAATTGCTGTTTTGATAATTTACGCCCCAAAACACACACAATCTTCTTTTTAGATTAAAATTGGAGTGTGTTACCGTTACTAATAATGTTGCACAGTATACTACATTTTCTGAACACGTCACTCATGGATCTAGCTTGGCAATATATATATATTTTTTACTGCGAAAACAAAATTAGATCTAGAACTATGTAGGTATAGTGCTCTACAGGAACTGTACAGGCTACACAAAACAGGGTGCTCAAAAGAAGACTAAATCTTTGCTCATTATTCAGTATTGACAATATACATCTATTCTAAAATATAAATGTCAAAAATGAATGATCTAGGCCAAGTCCATAGTAAACAAAATTGAATAAAGAATTTTGAATGTCAATAAAACTTAAAATTCAGGCCATAAACCAATTTAAATTAAAAGAAAAAAGTGGTTGCATCTATTTTTAACCTAAGTAACAGTGTAGGCCAAAAGCATATAGAAATTAAAGTACAATTCTAATACTTGAATCATATTCAGAGAAACTAAACTAGTTTTTAAGGGGAGGGAAATCGTGGCAACAAGGGTTGTTCAACACATCGACAGCTTTCATAGCGTAACCTACTGAGAATTTTTTTGGACAAAAACAGTGTGGCCAATTGACTATCTACTGGTTAGGTCAAACTTTTGTCCAAATTGCCATCTTAAGAAATACAGTTATTTGGCAATGTTCAAAATAGAGCTGTATATGAATTAAAACCATGAATAATAATACTATACAAGGTATACATGTGCTATGATGTGAACCCTGTTTTGAAAAATATTATTGAATGACAATATTACTATCTATACGCGTTTTAAAATGATTCCAACATACTTGTACGTTTATACTTAATACTAAACTATAGCATTACAATTCATTTGAATATTGTATAGAATACTCTGTAGAGTAAAAGTACCACTGTCATCAAATTACGCAGAACAATTGATAAATATCTAATGAAACTTTTTTTATATATTACTTTTACAAACAAAAACAAGTAGATTTTCATGAGGACAACTTAACGCAACCACGCAATTCAAATTTGACATTAATTAATGTGATATTCTAAATTATATTCATATAGCAAGCTAAAAACGCCCAACCCTGAATAATGTTCCACACAACTCGATGTTGATATTATACGTGAAAAAAAGACCAATGGACCAAGACACGCTATACAAACAAAAATACTTATTTTAGCCGAGCTCTATATTTTTGTTAATAACAATTCTTCACTCTGTTCACTTCCTAATTACATGCATAAGGAAATCGTGCACATCCTCACAAATCCACTATCATTTGTAAGTACGATGCACATATCATAATGGTTGCTGTACGTTAGCCATACGATTCATTTAGTTTTTAGCTCAGATATGCACTACGTTGTTTAATTAATTCGCATTTATTATTACAGGATTCCATCTTCCCCTCCAGTCGTGGGCAGTGATGCTAAATCGTGTAATCCCAGTTCGTGCCAATTACCAAACTGTTTTTGTGGAGGAAACCAGCAAATTCCAGGTCAGTTAATCTTTAAGAGTGCATATGTATACGGTTCATGTATATATGGCATAACAATGCATGAAGATAACGCCATCTTGTTCAAGTAACCCTTCTATATCAAAATACAGCCCTGTTCTTCCGTTATAGGTTAAAATACAATTTTGCATTTTTTTGGCTGCATTCACCAGGCTGCATTTTTGCTATTTTTTTTAAAACATTTTTTAGTGTTCTAAAAACCGTGTTACTTATAGAACAGGCTGTTAGACTAGCGATCCAATTAAGTTGAAAATTCAAGTTCATCAAAATTATCTGCAAAGTTTTACAAATGCAACTACGTATGTATAATGACAAAAAATATATGTATATCACGAAAGATTTTAGTCACGATAACAAGTGATCCGGTATAAGTTGGTGATAATAAGCTTATTAACGGTCAGCAAACGTTTACAACGAAGGTCGTAGGGAGTGCAAAAAAATTCCAGTCAAGGTTCTCTGGACTGGGTTGGTAATGCAAAGAATTATAACAGGACCTACACTGAAACAAGCTCTGTATTTAACCTGCGGCCTAAGACCTTCAATTTTTTTTTCAGTTTTATTTCAAAAAACTCCTTCCTTGAAAATACATTGATATTGAGAAAGTAAAACTTAAATTTGAATCGAATAGAAGGCCAAACATTCAAATGCACGATTTTTGCACATAGACGGTATTATAAACGTGAACTTGTCATAGGCGTTACTAAGGTGTGGTTACTAAAAGGGAAAGCAAGTCCCGAATTTTAAAATAAAAATCTGAATTTTGAAGAATGCCATAGTGTCCGGTTACATTACCATATTTCATTTACTGCAATTCTATAACTGAGAAAATTGCACCTCCAAAGTGATGCAGATATTGACACAATTTTCAATAGATGGACAATATAAATTACTTTGTATGCCATAAGATAAATACATAATGTTGTTTTGAGTATTTATTCCTCTTTTGATATTCTGGATCACACCATTCTAAAGTCGATCAATTTTTTTTAAGATATTGAGAAAACAATTTCAGAAAAGTTAACTTTTTATAGCCACTGCTAAAGGCAAAAACAAGTCAGTTATCATACCGGGTATAAACATTTAAAAAAATGTTATCATGCTCTATTTAGATCGCTATATGAATGTTAATTGCTATCGCATAATCTTTTATTAATGGCTTTATATGCAGTTTAAATTTAAATGGGCTAAGGCCAATACCCAGCATGCGTAAATATTTATTTAAGAAAATTTGAATAATATTATTCCTAAAACGATTTTATGGAATGAGTTATCATTCAGGTGTTTACGTAAAAAATAAATTACTAGCAGAAAAATGTCATCTCATCCACTCACCTATTTTTTATAGGACAAAAATGTCTTTGTATTCTTGACACTTGTAAATAATTTCATCAATTTTAAGTTTTTGTTACACGTTACACATTTCACATCCTGTATAATAACCCGGAAATATTTAACAAAAACTACTTAATAGAAACTTTTTAGACAATTAAAAAGCACCCACTTTCATTTATCATATAAGCTTTATAAACCAAGGCAAACTGCTAGAAAAACTGTAGCGATAACACTATTATAATTGTAGGCCAGAATCATGAAAATATTTATATTGCTCATTGTTCACATTAAGGTGTTTCTTTTTTTAGTTGAATTTTCAGATTAAAATACCCATTCATTACAAATCTAAAAAATCGTGTTTAAATATATTAGCACTTTATTAAACATAAAATATAGATTAGCTTTAAATCCGGTATACACCCCTTCAAAAATGCCACAATAATTAATTAACTGTAAACTATGCTGGCCACAAAAAAAAATGGAGCAAGAATACAAGTTCGTGCCTGAAATCTATAGTTCATGGTACATTCAAATACATAAGCAGTACAAAATGTAATGTTAAACCTGAATTTTGGCAGGCCTAGGCCTACGTCAAGGCTGTATTAATTAGTGTACCATTATTGAGGTTACACTACATTCTCATAGTGAAAACGTTAACTTGCGGTTTTTTTTAACAGCTGTTGTCCAAACAAATATTTTCGTTGATATATTCGAAACAAAGAATCATAAACATAAAAAATATTTCAACCTTGCCCTCACGTGTATTTAAATAACGCGCTTGTAACAACTTGTGGATGGTCAGCATGGTCAAGTCACACGAGAAAACTAGTAATCATACATATCATGTATGGTGCTGAAGTACCTCATAAACATAGGCGTTTCAAAATACAATAAAAGTACTGTTGTTATTATTATAAATTTCACACAAATCAAAAATGACCACAACGGCTTGCTATATGGCAAAGTTAACCATGGATTGGATTCAAAGTTCAAACCTCTGAAAAGTTAATGATAAACATTTATATATCATATAAAACAGTAATGAGATAATCAGCCGAGAACATACATTTCATTCAATAGACATTAAATTAATTAACTGTAGGTGTGAAACAAACTATATTTTGATGTCCCATGACAATCGAGATGACGGAAATTTTCAGAAAATAATAATTTGAATTTTACCTTTCTATTGTTGATTAACTTATATGAATTTGTTGCAATGTTTTTCAGGAGGACTGAAACCTAGTGAAGTGCCTCAGATGATATTATTGACGTTTGACGATTCTGTTAATGAAATTAATTATGGCTTCTACTCATCCCTATTAAACAATGGTCGAAGCAACCCCAATGACTGTCCAATCTCAGGCACATTTTATGTTTCGCACGAATGGACAGATTATGGAAAAATACAGACTCTGTATGCCCTTGGACATGAAATTGCCTCGCATTCCATATCGTGAGTAGATAAACTGTCTTATGCAATAATCAAAACAATGTGCTCTGCTACCAGTCATCCCAAATGAATACAGACCAGATTGGAATATCCTTTAAATTTTCCATACTTTTTTTTTTCTGTAGTCACAGTGACGGCGCTGCCTTTACTAAAGAGAGATGGGACAAGGAAATCAATGGGCAGAAAAGAATCTTGAGCGCATTGGGCAACGTTCGATTGGATGACATCAAGGGAATGCGTGCCCCCTTTCTACAAGGCGGTGGTAACAAACAATTCGCAATGTTGTACGAGGCCAATTTTACCTACGATTCCTCCATTCCAGCAAATCTCAACAACCCTCCGACATGGCCGTACACGTTAGACTACCGCATGCCCCACGAATGTGGCATCCCTCCATGTCCCAACAAGGCCTTCCCAGGAGTATGGGAAGTGCCCATGGTGATGTGGGAGGATCTAAACGGTGGCAAATGCGCGATGGCAGACGCATGCCACAATCCTGCAGACGCACGTGGAGTTTATGACATGTTGGTCAAGAACTTTAAAAGGCACTACACAACCAATCGCGCCCCCTTTGGCATGTTTTATCATTATGCTTGGTTCACCCATCCTCACCAGAAAGAAGGCTTCTTGGCCTTCATCGATGCCCTCAACAAACTTCCAGATGTCTATTTCGTCACAAACTCCCAGATGCTGGATTGGATGAGAGCTCCAACGCCACTGTCTCGCATCAAAAATTTCAAACCGTGGCAGTGCAAATCGTTCTTGGCAGATACATGCTCGGCACCGAAGCGTTGCACCTATCGATTCAAGGGAGACGAACGCCAGTTCCCCACTTGTCAGCCATGTCCGGATAAATATCCGTGGCTGGAATCTTACGACACCCTTCGTGTCACTGTCTAAGTTAACTTTTGTAGGGCCTTGTTTCCTCGCGCACCACCGCAAAATTTGTGCAGTGCAAGTATTGCAGGTGGGAATTTCACTTTGCTATATTTTAGAACAGTACGTGTTTTTCAACAAGTATGTCATGGCACATTGGTGTGCCAAGGGAGTTTTGTAATGGATCGGAAATTGTCAATAACTCTGGAGATAAATTCTCTCAGGAAAATATTGATATCATGTGCCTCTATATTTTAAGAGCCTTGTTCAGTGTGCCATGAGCATTAAAAGTTGAAAAACACGATTATTAGAAGTTAGACTTGTATTGTGACATCACATGTCCCTGATTTTAGTCTTTGTAAATACGATTTTCTTCCGCCACAATACATTTAGGACCTATCACATTAGGAATGACTTCTACGGTGAAATTTTATAACGGACCTATGTTGGACAGCATTTTATATTTTACTGAATAATCTTCGTGACGTGTCTCGTCTCTTCAGGATACTATCCCGCAGCATACGAATAATCGAAAAATTGTTTGTTACCTAATTATAATCTGCTAGATGCAGATTTATAATTAGAATACCAGGATCGAGATTCATTCTTTTGCACCATGACCTTGGACGAACAAGTTTCTTCTGTCCATTCGTACGCCATAGCATAGTCCCATGCTATGCTATGGCGTCCCATGTTTCTGTACTAGACACTAAAGACCTGCAGGATTATGAATAAAACTTGGGTACTTTTCTAAAAAAAAAGATGATTCGTTTCCTTATTACTGTTAAGTCTGGAGAATTGTTAATGGAGACAATGTCGACAATATGCAAATGAGTTATTATAGTAATTAAACACCTACTTACAAAACCAAAATTAAATGCAAATTACCTCTTTTACTAATATGGCTAATTGAAACTTTGAAAGTTTTGTAGTCATGGCATTGACCAAAAATGGTTTGTTTACCAGCATCGCCAAGTTCGACGGTGACATATATTAAATCCCATTGTATAAATTAAAGTTATATAAACATCGCCTTACCTTAATTTGAAAAAATTCTTCGAATTATTTCGGGAGTATTGACTGTTGCGACACAATGATATGTACTTTGCCCTTTAAACCGGTTGTAAACACATGAAAGGATACGTTAAAATTCAGTTCAGTAGTGTGAAAGTCTTTAATGAGCAGTCGACACACAATTATAGCGAACAAACACGAAAAAATAATTAACTACAGCTATAATACACCGGAGTGTAGCTCAACAAGTTCAAATATTTACAAAAAAAAACCCGGCACAACTGTCCAACAGGCAAATGTGAAATTCAACATGCTGTTGTCTGCATTCAAGTCAACCACTGCTCACGTCACGTGGTCCGGGTGTGACGTTTAAAGATCACAACCCTTGTTGTCACCAATAGTGGCATTAGGTGTATATCACGTGGCCAGAGCTGGCTACTGCGCATGCCATCTGCTAACGAGTGTCATGCCCGTTTGCAATTTGCCCCCGACAGCCATGCCAAGATTAAATAAATCATTACTACAGATTAATCTTATCAATGAAACTTATAAAATATACAATTTGGCAGACATCGAGGTGAATTTTTAAATGCACATTTATAAAATTAACAGCAAACAAAAAGCTACAAATTGAATGCGAGCAATTATTTGAATAGGTTCAAAAATTTTCATACATTTTAAGTTAAAGAAGGACAATAGAGAGCAGCTGTAATTACACACAGCTTAAGAGGGTGATAAACATTATTCTTGCAATGTTAGCCAAATGATTATACCCCTCCCTCCCTCAAATTAAATAATACATTAATGTGGAATTCTTTCATCTATATGTTTTAAATGTAATTTACGGCTATTTATGCACATGCCAATTCTTTAAAAAGTAATTGGTAGAAAGGAAAAAATTAGCATAACCAACATTGGGTTTATCGACATTACATCATAGCAAGAACATTATTTATCATCATCTTAAAAAAATATATTTATATAATTGAGGTTTTTACATCTTTAATAAGGTTTGCAAATTGCAACAAGAAATCTTATTTCTTATCAACTTTCTTCTCCGACAGCTTTTTTGGCTTAGATTCCTCTAGTTCGATCTCAATATCCGGCAGGGGATCTCGCCAATAAGTGAACGAACTAAACTCTTCGGCACCGACAAAATCGGTGGTTAGATAACCACTGCATACTGATCTGTGAAGCGGTGGAAACACGTGATCTACCACGTAGCTCAAACCGGAGTACCTTTTAAAAAATACCAAGGTTTACGTTTACTTTTAACACAAATAAACATTTGTTGCGCTTAAGAGTCACTAAGCAAAATAAATTATTGTTCCCATCATAAATTATGGTGAAATAATGATCAGATTTTAAATTGTACACAAGGCATTTCACAAAAACAGAGATGCGGAACCAAGATTTTGGATAACTACCATTTCTTTTTATAGTATATCAAAGATGAATGGATGAGTATTATAGTAAATTCACTTACGATGACTGGAAAGTTCGGCTTTTTTCCTGCTTCAGCTCCCCTTTATGGTTGATGGTAAATATTTTAGACATAGGAATGCCAATAGCTCGATAAGCCCATACATCCTTGAAAATTACAACAACAAAAAATCAAGTTAATATATTAACAACCAATAAAATTAATTATCTGAAGTGTTTGGAGTACTTACATTAATTCTATTGCCATATCCAGCATAGAATGGATTACCAGTAGTAAATAAAGCTTGTATGTCCCGCAGACAGCTGATTTTAAATACTTCTGGCTTTTTTTCAATTACTTCTCTGTAAATGAAAGCATAACATTGAATAAGTTGTGCTTTGCAGCTACTACAGTAAATCAAACTTGTAAAAGATGTTGCTCACACACCTATGCAATGCACTAATTAAAGAACTAGGCGACAGCAAAAGAGGGCCATCAGGTAACGAAACATCACCTTGACGAATGCTACGGAGGTATTCCCGTGTGATGCGTGCCTGGCCTAAAAGATGAAATTCATTGTAATCTTGCATGCATGTGTTTGACGTTAAAGTACATCACATGAGATATTTTTTTAACTGATAGAACTAAGGATCAGAATAGTGTCAATCATCACCTATTGCTCTTGCTGATAAGTACAGAAACTGATATCCATTGTCCTTTATTTTAGAGAATAGATGAGCAACTCCAGATTGAGCCCAACTTTTCCCCACAATGGGAAGAATATGACCCAAAACATCCGACCTTTTGTAAAAAAAATATAGAAAATGCGGAATTGAAATATACCAATCAAATCAACTGCACCAAAAGATGAAAAACCAAAGCTACGAGACTCACTTTGTAATCGTGCCATCAATATCAGATATGACAATTTGATCATCATATTTCCAAAGATAAATATGGCATTTACAGCGAGTAGTTCCTTGATAAGCTGTAGTCACGGAAAACACGACTTCATTGGGCCCTTCTTTTAAGTTTAATTTAGCCTATGAAAAGCGGACAGTTGCATTTATTAATATAATATCCGTCTAGAATTGTAATCTTTGTCAATTTCAAAAATTGACTTACAATTTGTTCAGAACTTAGTCGAAGTGACTTTTTGTACAACTCCGGATGTCTTAACATTCGCCCATCAATTGCACTGTGGGATTTTAACTCTGTATCAAAGTCAACTGATTGACTTGGCTGCTCAACAACTTTCTTTGGGGTAAGCTGCTCAGCAACTTCCTTGTTGCTTGGTTGCTCAACAACTTCCGTATGGCTTGGCTGCTCAACATCCTCACCATGGCTTGGCTCCTCAACAACTTCCCTATGGCTTGGCTCCTCAACAACTTCCCTAAAGTTGAGCAATAATTAGGTTGTTAAGATATGTCCAAAACTATAAGCTCAATATATCTTAACATTTTCAAGTGGTCAAGCGGCATACATGATTGTTTTTAGCAATATTTTATTCAACAAAACAAATCTAATAATCTGTAATATATTTCCTTACGGTTTATTGTTAATAGTTGTGGCCTCTGGAGAAGATCCTGATGACATACTTATGGATTTATGTTCATAGGACGTAACAGGAAGGGGTGGGGGTGCAGGGACCAGAGAGGTTGGCTTCTTTAATTTGGAATTCTAGGCAAATAAAGACAAGTGTTATTTGTGGATTTAGAAATTTGCACGAGGGTTGTAAACATAGCAGTGGTAATAATTCCATGAAAAGATTATAACACCACAACAAATACAGATGTTTTCCGGCGATTACATTGAAGTGATGCAATGGAGCAATTAAAATATAGAATGTCTATTTTACTACTATTTTATTTACAACCCTCATATTTGTAAATTCTGTTAACTTTTAAAAAACCAATTCCAAAAACCGCTCATAAACAAACCTCATCTTCCATTTTATTCTCGCCTTTCTTGTTATCTATTTGTGGAGCTGTCGATTTCCTCCAATAGAACCAGGAGTATCCCCTACCCTCAGCTTTTTTTGTTTTCTTTGGCATATGATCTCTGATGAGATTATTTACAATGGGCTGCAAGAAAATGTATCCAATAAATACAAGCAAACTGAAAAAATCAAAAGGTATGTAATTCTGAAGTTAGGTTCTTACATCAGGTAAAGGGCGCTGAAATACTAACAAAGACATCAACATAGGGGCAGCAGTTTGCCAATTGTAATATCTGGAATATGTAAAAAGTTTTGGCTAGTATGCTAAAATGCAAATAAAACGGCAGAGGTAATGAAACACTTTATAAAATTGATCTTTAGCTTACTTTCCAGCAATGCGTATAACCAAATCTGGATTATTGAACAAATTAGGATTGTTGCAATAATTTTCATGGGTGACTAGTGCTTTTTGAAATATGTCATGGGGAACATCGCTATCATATTGAGAGATATTGCCACATAAGGACAACGCAATGTCGAAGTACTCTCTATAATAAACAAATACAAATATTAAAAAATGAGACACTCGCATCACATTAATCTTAAATATTGGGTTAAGTGGGAAAACAACTCTTTACTTTGAGTCAGAAGCGTTTCTTTCATCGGAATCACTGTCAGTACCGGGAACAAGTCCTCCAATTGCTCCTTCTACACTATGAGGCGATTGTGCAAGTGAGGATCCATTGCCAGATTCCGCATCCTCATCCTTAGCAGGGATATCTTTAACCTTATTTGGACTAGTCCAAGTACTACTGTAAAAGTAAAAGTAAAAGAAAAATCTATACAATATTCGATTCTACCACAAAAAAATGCTATAAACAAGTCTTCGTTAGTTAGCAGTTATGTTCATGATGTTATTGCAACATTGTGAGAACTTCAATAACAATTATTATTCAATTATTTTTTAAGAATATTCAAATAAGTTCAATTTCCGGCTTTTACACATTAAATTATTGTTTTACAACACTTAAGAAAATTGTGAACTAGTTCTTACTTTGTCGAGATGTACAGTGCAGCCATTTCAGGCTCCATGGCATTTAGGTCATCCAAATAGATGCCTTCACTTTCCTGAGTTTGTCGCTCCTTTTTCGACATTCCCATTAGCTGAAATACTCCGCCAAACATTGAACGTTGTTCTTCTTGATCTAGAATATAGCATTCAAATACTTTTAATGATGCAATACGTTTTTCAAAAATAACAAGGGTATTTTTAAAACTTGTATCAGTACCTTTCTTAATTTGTTTAGCTTTAGCCGAAGAATCATCGTCGGAGGAAGCTTCTTCTCTTTCTTTTTCGTTAGGTACCTTTGGTGGCACTGGCAGTTCACCCCACGTCCATGACCATCGATGTTCATCACTTTCAGTTTGACTAGCAGCTTCCATTCTCTGAATTTCATACTCGGTATCACTCTTAGGAGTTGAAGGACGACTGCCTTCACGACTAAATAAACGATGTGTCGGTAAATGACAAATTGATTTATTAGAAACTATAGTACTTATGATTAACTTTCTTGAAATTACCTGTTAGATGCAGAAATTTCCCCGTCACTGTAAGGGTGGTAATTTGTGCTAGGTAGTGTCATTTCATCGAATTGCCATTTCTCATTGTTTATTGTGCAAGACTGCATGGAATTCACCTGATTTGTACCAATATTTGTAGACATAAATTTTTGAGTAGTATGAATGTTAATATCAGTGGGCAAAGTGTCATCAACATCCATTTGAAAAATCGTATCATTCTGGTAATCGGACGAAATGTTATCGTTAGAATCTGTCACCGCCACATCCTCCTGGTTTTTAACCTGCGGTTTCCGCCTCTGAATCGATTTCCTTTTTCGCTTCTTCTTCATTTTTGTTTTGTCTTCCTCCATGCACAGTTCCGCACTTTCTACGCCACTCTCTGAAGACCCAACGTTTTTAGATACTGATGGAGTGTTTATGGGTTGAGAATTCGAAGGAACGGATCGGGAAATAGCCTTGTCATTCAAAGGGATAAATCCAGGACAATCGGATAATAACATGCTGTCATCGACCGAATACAGTTTGCCCGTTTTCATAGTTAGGCCGCCAGTTAGATCAATGGTAGTGCTATCCACATAGTCCACTTTGGAATTAGGAATGTCTTCAGATTTAATACTTAAATTGTCAGATGTGGGAACGGTACCTCCGGAAACAATATCATCCAGCTGCAAAGCGACATAATTGGCTTTTTGTGCTACTTCAGCATCTTGAAATTGGTTCTCGGTGGTCGTCGTCTCAAACGAAGATGCCAAAAGTATTGGAGGATTTGTTGGTGTAATAATTTGAACGGTATTGGCAGGTTCATCTTGGTCAGAATTTCTTTTTATTCGTTCAAATTCTCTTCTGATGTCAGGATAAGTTGGAATGGGAGATGTGGCCAAATGGCTTGGAAACTACAATTAGTTAAAAAAACAAAAAACTGTCCATGAAATTATACCTACACAATCAACAATTAATGCTTCCAATTGTGGAACTATTAAAAACTTCTTTTTTTAAAATATGATCATAATATTAAATGAAATAGTGAAAGCTCGTCCATTAATTCAGAAAAAAGCCATCTAATAACATCTCTTAATTATTCATATTCTGTGTAAAGATTGTAACAGAAGTCATATCAGTATAATCAGATCCTTAAAAACAGAGAGGGAAAGAAAGATTTCTTTGAGATAACTAGATCTATTATGAGGTTTTTAAACAACACATTTCAGACAACCAAATAGTTTGGTCTGGGCCAAGATCCAAATAGTGTTGTTCAGCCTCTGAGCACGTGAAAACAGATCACTAAATCGAGTTTTTATGCAACCCTTGGCTTTTCAAGCAAACAAGAAAATGTCGAGGCACTCTTGACATTGAACAACATGCGTGAACTGTGATGATTTGGCAGAAAAAAATACCACAAGTTATGTATTTAGCATGAAGGAAAGGGGAAAGGGGAGAAGTGCAGTTATCATTACCTCGAATGGCTCGTCTATTTCTTCAACAAAAAAAGCTTCGCCCGACTCTCCAAGTTTCATATGAATATCCACGGGTTCTCCATTTATTTCAATATCAACCTATCCCAAACGACACAAGGAAATAAAATAAATATTTTTATCTTTCTGTGTCAAGGCATGGAACTTTCAAATCGTCTAACGATTTTAACCTTTGTATTTCACTCTTGATGAATTTTACCTTAGCCTAAATTATTTTAATGTTATTTGAGGAAGAAAATTAAATCTACAGTAAACTGCTTTGTAGCATATAAAGTAAAATGATATCTGCTGATATCATGCAGTTATCCTTCAGAACAAACAAAAATGTAGCTAAAAAGATTTCCTTAAGAATCAATTATTATATCAATTGCTCGTATCGATTCATAGCAAAGCACCTGCTTGGGAATAATTTTTAATTTGCAAAATAAAACTACATCAAGAAATTTTTTTACAATAAGTTTGAGAACATTTCTTTAACTTTTTTGTAGCTTGAAGTTTTACAAAATCAAGATGCTTACCACTTTTTCTCTACTTCGAAGCACGCCAATTTTTCCGAACCGAACATGAAACGGGGAGGTGGAATAAGTACCATCTTCTTGCTTTATAACGATCACATCAATAGCCCCAGTTAAGGTGGCTGAATTGATTTCGTTATAAAATTCTTTGAAATTACTCAAAAACTTCCACATGTAGTTCATCCTTTAGTTCCGATCACCTTTAAAGTAAAGCAAATTACAAACTACGATTAAAACCACATAAGTCATCGAATTTCCACTTACAAGTCTTCCATGCATGCAGGTTAACGTACACGAAAATCACGAATATCCGACTTCATGAATGGCAATGATTAGCATGGACGTTGAGGATTACGCACACCAAAAATAAGTCTGTTTAAAGTACTTTGAATGAAATCCTAGAGTGCACAATTGTTTCAGTTTTTAAAAAAAACCTTTGTAATAAATATCATCTGCTATGTGATATATGTATCTCAAGCTCTGCTCACATGCTTTCATTGCATTTACAAATGGCTATAGCACGTGGCTTCAAGTAGCCAAGAACCAAGTAAATTGTTTACTGAAAACACAACAGTTTATTAAAGGCAACCTTTATTTTGGGTGAATCTGTAATCTTAAAACAGAGATCCACGTGAGCTTAGAACAAGGGATTTACTGTTTCACATGACACCACCAGCTGATGCCCAACCTATCAGGAGCATTTGGTATTCTGCCATAAATAAATATGGTACCCACCTTCCCAAAAAAACGCTTCATCAGATAATAATGGATTGATTTATTTCCCCATTTGTACTGCAAGTACAAGTCGTTGACGTCAAACCAACTGTAACATCAGATTCTTTTGATCTGTCATCAACCTTGACCAAACTGATCACCAATAAAATCAAATGCATACACACAAGTCTTACACAATGAAGAAATCGTACCACTGTAATGTATTAATTCACGGGATGGTAACTTTCATTGCCCAATCATTTATGGCTTTTGACTATTACTTGGGGAAAGAAAATTTACACCATGAATTTTGAATGCTCCTTAAATTCATAGCAATAATTTGAAGCACTTATGAAGCTTATTAACCTTAACCTTTCAAATGAAAAAGTTTAATATATGACGAACGCGGAATAATGTAAATTTTGAATTTACAAAAATGGGTAAAATCCTATGCAAGTAATTATAATTGTAAAATGAATAATCTAGGTCAAGATTAAAAGTAAATTGTTGACGAGGAAAGCATGCACAACTGAGATCATCCGACCTAGGAAGATAAATATTTAAGCGTTATCTCCACTACCACATTACGTTTTGATCTCTCCGGTTCAGGAAAAAAATATGGACACGTTCGATACACAACGTACTTTGGCCACGAAATATACAAGGCCAGATTCGATAATGTTTAACTCTTTCTAGATAAGATGAAGTTGTTAACGATGACATGAGATATTTAGAAATATATCACGCTTTAAAAAGTGTGTTACATGTGCGGAATTAAAATGTTAAGTCACATTTTGCCACGAGTGAAACGTATGTGGGAGTTAACAATGATGACGCGTACCATATACCATTTTTAGAAATATGGTACATGTGAATTATAAAGTAGGCAGAACACCTGCTTGTAGAGACTAGTATAGGATGAATTAACCCAGATAGCTTCAAAACGACAGATTGACCTAGTATGGTTAAAAAGATGGCTACGCCTTTTATTTAAAACTGAGTTCTAATTGGAATAAATTGTGTAATAAACCAGCAACGTGAATACTGACTATAGAACATTTTTTATAGTTAATTGCCATGCAATAACCATTTACTGAAACAAGAATACACCGATTTTAAGATTGAACAAGTTTATGATGGTTATAAAGATATACGTATAGCGTTAACAAGGACTTGATGGTTTCATAATCTCTAAATTAAATGGAGAGCTTTTTACAAGATCACCTACTTTTCACAACACAAACACGCATCGGCGTTTGAAGCAAAAACACAAGCACCGGTGTTTACATTTACAAACAACAAGAGCAATAAAAATAATAAAATACGCAATTACTTGGAAAACAAGAATCTTCAAAAACAGATCATAACGTATCCTGCGAAAATTAACAAATATTGTGGACTGCGAGTTAGTCAACAAGATGCAGTTTCAATTGAGCAATAGAAGAAAAGGGAAGATTTTCATGGGCAGTGTTTCATTACCAAATTACGTCAAGAGGTTTATGGGCGTCCTTCAGATGAGTATTACGTTGGAAAGTTACGTGTGACAGTTTGGAGTTGGAACCGTGCCATCCGAGGAAGTAACAATTCTAGAGGCAGACCCTTTTTTGAGAAACGTCTCAAATTCAGTGAAATCACGATTCTTACAGTAAACAATAATGCTGTGTGGGCTGATTGTACTGCATTTGTTGAAACAGTATATCATGCAAATGTAGCATAGCGCAGCAATTCAATTCCTAGAGCTTTATAGTTTTCGTGATGCAATCCTAGAATAGGTAACAATAGCGCAATGTGTGGGCAAGGATTGAACCAGAGCAAACTGGTGTCACCAAAAAAAACCATCTGCTATGTAGTGTATATAAATATTTACTTTCACAAAATGTGATCATAAGAAAACCTAACGGTGAAAATTGCTCTTTGGATTGTCTGATTATTACTCTGATAATTTATAAAAATAATAAATAAAAATATTAATTTATTGTAATATTATGCAATTACTACATATGTTTTGAGGTAAATCCGAAATTACCTGTACATATAAGCAATTCGTTTAACTGTCTTGCTCCTTTGAAAATCTTGCTAGTAAGAATTTAAAATACGCCATTCGGTTATACTTTTTTATGTCGAACGACCTATTTTTAGATGCAAAAATAATTCCAGTGAAACTGGGAAATTTATAAATATGACCTGAAAACGATGAAGCCAGACGTTGAACTATTTTCGAGGTAGGCATGCAATTAGCGCATCAAATAAAAGGCTATGCCATTACGATGGAAAGTTAATTAAGCTTATAACCCATAAATCTTCCGATTAGCTGGATAGTATAAATTATATAAACAGGCGTCGTCCTGTAAGTCTGCCAAACTGAACCTGGAGACCAAATTACGATTCAAAGGAAATCACTAAACGTAAACCTTACGGATATAGTGAGTGAAAAAGGCAATGCCCTGTTAGATACAATCAAAACTGTCCTATCAAGAAGCTATGCAGTTGAAAAAAGGTCTATGACCCCCACATAGCACCACCAAGAAAGTACCACAATATTCTCATCATGCGAAAAACTGGATACGTCTTATCTTTAAGTTTCAGACCAAAATTAAGTTATAATCATTTTCAATTAATCACACAGATGTCAGCGTTAAAATGTCAATGTGCAAAGATCATGTCTGCAAGCTCTTACGTCTACAATCTTGAAAACTTTTTTTAGGAAAGACATACAGGGGGAACATTTGAGTGGACAACATGTCCATCTGTTGTTTTATCTTACAAAATTATACAATGCAGCAATTTGTTTGTTTGAAAGTGGTTATTTTATGATCCTCACGACCAAACTTCACGTACGGCCATATTTGATATTTGAAGCTTTCTGTTCAAATTATGCTAAGATGAATTTTCTATCATATATTTGATATGCTCTTTAGAACAAAAGTTGCTGCCCTCCCTTGACCTGAATCTTTTAGAATCACGTTTATTGATATGATACGCATGTTTTATTATGCTATAAGTTTATATTAATATTGTTGTCAATATTGTATGCATGCCTTTTTACTTTCAAGTGACCAAAAGTGTCTAATTTCACATAAACTGAATCTAAATAAAAAAACATTTGAAATGCTTATCAAACCGAATTACATGTACTGAACATTCACCTCAATAAAGTGCAAACAGGTTAATGAACAAACAGTATTTCCCCATACGGTATGTTTATAAACAATCTGCAATATTGAGCTTTTATCTCAATCAATGTTTTGATAATTAAATTGAGTTTATCATTAACTGATTAGAGTGCATATCAAACATACATCACTAACATAGCCTTGAAAATGAGATTCGAAAGATAATGCTATTTCGATGCATAACCTTTTTTTAAAAACAAAGTTCACAACAAATTGGTAGCACAATGAGTAAATGAAAAATGTCTCACCATACGGAACTTCTAATTCTCTAAAGATGCAAAGAAGAAATGAACTTTCACGAGTTCAGTTCGAAGAGTTTCTTTGAAAATAACTTTGTGAAGCAAGCACGTGTTTTGTATAGTAGACGTACCCACGTCAGTTACATTATAGTAAACAAACACATGCTAGATTGACCCAGATACATCCGAATTACTACAACCAACGAACCAACAGGAAAACATCACACCATACCACTCCTTCAAAGTGAGCCAATAGTAGGCCACACGTGGACCACGGCACAAATAAGGCGTTGTCGTCATCACTGACACCAAGGCCAGCTAACTAAAGGTTATCACACATGCTCATGAAGATAAAAATTCAAAATAAAGTAACACCATGCAGGGGGCCGAAATAATCTTAGAAATCTAAACACAATTATTTCTCCATCAACTGTTAAGCTTGAGCCTTAATTGCAGGTGGCTAGAACAAATGCAGATTCACAATCTGTGAATCACAAGTTGCATCAATTCATACAGATTACAAGATCACCTTTTCTTCTTTTGTATATTTTTTTCAATCATTATTCATAAAATGATTAATTTTTTACAATCACTGTTGATTATACGTATCAAACAACCACTGGTAGTTAATATTCATTGTTATTTGCTGTTGTGAAAATGGCACAATATATGAGCGTGTTTGTTATATATGCAGATACATTATAGAAAAAGCATAAGAAAATTCACACTGCATATATGAATGAATTCCAAATTTTGTGATACAGATCGAGTTTTCATACGGGTACAAACAGTATGAAATGGGCCAAGAGCTGATCTGTTGATATGACCAGTGACAAATAAGAGTAGTAGTCGTCACTGGCAGTAATCATATAGATTAATTTAGTTTAAAATTGTACAAATATAAATTAAAAAATCAAATTAAACATCCACTTCAATCAGATAGCGTGTAATCGATAGTTTGATCTGTTTGTCACACTTGTAATCGAAACTCATATTTTTAGTATCATTGAACAGAAATTGCTCTGGTCCAAATTTTAAGCTAATCTTAATGCTTTTCATGTTATAATACAGTGAGATTGTACTAGTGTTACAAATTTGAGCATGGCAAAATTAATTAAGTTAGTCCATTATAACCAAACAAAAAATTTTATTCTGCTTTTCGTTATATTTGTTATCAATAATAAGCTGGTTTAAACTATGTATGCTTTATATATTTACGCCACATCTTGGAGTTTTTCTTGCATTGTGCAGTTTATTAAAAAATTTGTTCCCTAACCTGGGTTAATTAGAAAACGATAATAAAAGAGATAAAAAAGAGATAATAAAGCTGATCTTAAGATAACTTAAATTGCCAAACATTATATATACAGAAACTGTTTACAACCTTGCACATGTAATAATCTAGCAATAATTTATTACGATCAAACGTGGTTGTTGTTTGTGATTCGTTCGATCATGATGACTACACAAGTCAACGACTTAACGCGAAATATTGTAATTTGGTTGAGTCATAAATACGACTGTTACATCGATCGCATGGTAATAATTTCACAAAAAAATTGTTTATCCATCGGATATTCTCAAATATTTAACTGACTTAATCAGTAACCATGCACCTATAGAGATTACTAACAATACAGACAGGTAAAACAAACAACAAATATGACAATCGTTTGCCCTTGCTTTTGACAAAAGATTTGAACATCGTTCATAACGAGCGTATTTAAACCTAGCAACATTGAAACAAAACTAGGCCTGAACTACGTGAACTGTCTTCAAATTAACTAGGACTAGGTACTTACATAATATGTAGATATAACAAGAAGCCGGGCGAAATGGAGAAATCTTCGGAATTAGCAATTCCTTTTCATTCAATCGAGATTAGACGAAAAATGCTGACAGCCATTCTTCATTCTCTATGCAAACAGCTGATTAGAAAACACGTGATAGTTCATATAAAAGCGTCATTGGTTAATATAAAAAGTTGCATTCTGTTACGAGACATCTATGTTATGTTTAATCTGAATACGTAACAAAAATCAACGAAGCCCAGAATGACACATATTCGGAAAATTACCTCCTCACAACAGTATATCGCGCTCTCTGTGGAGAAAATGCATACTACATTTACGCGCCAATTTTAAATTTCAATAATTTCAGTCAATCACAAGACATAAAATAACAGAAAACATCACTGTATAAAGGTTAGTCACGCAATTAATTTTACCAGATTAAAGATGAATTTGTATAACATCAATTGAAATAAGCGCATGTTTACATGTGCATATTTCAACCGAATTTATGAATATTCGCTCTTAAAACGGGCTTAAATTCAGAGTTACCACCCTTATAATTTCATTTCCCGATTGAATTCATTGAAATCTATCAGCAACGAGCATGAACATATTACACTCTACATTTAATGAAGTCATTAAACACAAACTAGTAATTGCCTAGCTTTATAATTAAACATTTAAAATAACCATAGAAAACAGATAATTAAATGTGAAAAGCTTACAAATAATTAACGTAAAATAAATTATTACAAATGGAATCGTAATACTTGAGGTATTCATGCTTCTTTTGCATAAATCAGTATTATCCAATGTAAAACCAGCAAAGCATTTTCGCAATTTTCAAATTTGCATAAAGATAAATTGAAAATTGCATAAATAAATAAGGTTGTCACTGAAAGAAGTAGTTTGACACCTCGATACCCTCCTGTAAGGTAAATAATGGCTTCTCCGTCGTATGTTATTATTTTTATGCTGCTAATACTCTCCTTAGCATATTGCCAGGAAAGCGATGTAAATATAATTCTAAATATAATATTCTAATTGAAATTTTTAGTTTGGAAATGATTTTTTCTTATTTTGTTTAGAGTTTATTGTTGCCAATTAGTACGGGGAAACTTTGCAATACAAGTGAGTTTTTCATTAAAACGATCTTAATATGTCAATGTTATAAAACTTTAGTAATTAATACCATTTATTGTGCAAATAAAATTAAAGCTTCATGCCTGAAATGGACCCCGTGGATGAGCGCCGATTTGCCAACAAGAGGAGGTGATTTTGAAACTATTGGCTATCCTGATGACATGGGAATTCCAGGGACAATTCAAGTTACCAATGTAAAGGTAAATAAAAAAGAATTCTGGCGATTGCATTATTATTTCCCATTGATATTTATTGATCTAACCAGAAATCTAAACAAGAGTTGAATTTGACATGCAGGCAAACCAAATCTGTGCAAGTCCAATTTCCATCCAATGTCGAAGCAGAGATGATAGAATTGCTTGGACTGCGACAAATGATTACTTTGATGTACCATGCACCATAGAAAGAGGTTTAGTTTGTCTAAATAGAGATCAGTTGCACAACAGAATGTGCAGGAACTATGAAGTTAGATTTCTATGCTGGGGTAAGTCCGATTAAAACTGGTGATATGATAGGATGTTATTAATAAATTTAATATTTTTTTTCAGGGGAATGTCTATATTTCAAATGGAGCCGATGGATGAATTTAAACAATCCTACAGGGAGGGGAGATATAGAAATTCTTGGAGATACTATCCCATATGACCAAGTAAGCCATGAAAACTTGTCATTAATAATCATTACCAAATCACTATCAACTGATTTCTATTAATTTGGTGACATCTCCAATTTCTTGTTCAATTTTAGTAGATGCCCATCTAATTAATTGATATTGCATTAAAAGTCTTGTTCAAATATTTTTTTAAAGTGGCCTTGTGAGGGTGGTGAATTTCCAGTAGATGTGCAGTGCGAAACAGTTTCAGGAGTACCATACTACCAAACCAAGAAGCTCGGTCTAAGATGCAATACTTACGGTTTTTCATGTTTAAACGAAAATCAAGATCCATTGTGCAAATGCGACGACTACCGTGTCCGTTTTCTATGTCCAAAGAAAAAGTATTTTTCAAATGATTATCATAGTGCTCCATTCTAATGTTTAAAATAATTTAAATATAAAGTTTTGTTGTTTATATCTGTAAGTAAATGTTATAAAACATTGTAATTCTGGATGTGCAGAGCATAAAATATGAGTAAATGAAACAAACTTATTCCCAAATATTTATTGATTCCATTATAAAATCTGATGTGAAAAATGATGATGATTTATAAAAACAAAACTATTAATTACTTTAAAATAAATGTTAAAATATTAATGCGTTCCCGTCATTACTGGAATAACTGGACAAATGTAAAAAAAAAAATTAAAATTACATGAAAACTTGCAGCTTTCAAGCGAAAACACATGGATAATCAAGCAGTAGCACTGATTTAAATGCAAATGGTTTTCTTAGTAATTATAAATGAATTATTCGACCCATAAAAAAGCAAAACATTTGCAAAATACTATTTTTGGGGGAATTTGATGAATTTAGAGCCAGTTTTCTATGTTACAATCATTTCTTAAATTCTAACAACATGAGTATGAAGGTCAAGGGTTATTATTATAATTACATACAAAAACTATATACTGCATTTCGACTGGTTTTCTAAAATTACAAAATACACTTATTTACAAGGATGTCTTACCTAATTTCTAAAGCTATCCATTTTAATGCAATGTTCCTCTGCTTCCTGTGAAAGAACCCTTGCAAACTATCACATGGATGAATTAACAGTATTGAGATAAAACAAGAATCAAGTCTTCATTAAAGAAAGTACAGTTATCACACTTAGCAACCATTACTTGTAATGAGAACTTAGTACCCATTTTTTTTTAAAATCTGAAGTTTGTTCAACAATGTTTAGCATTCCCAGTACATAATACTGTACATTTTGTTTACTTGAACGATGAACTTGAAGATTGATCACTGCAGATTAAACAGCATCATTATATATTTAATGGATAAGTAATTTGGATTAGGAAATGATATATATAGTAAATTTTAAAGAATTAGGAATTTTTCTAATAATTAATACAAATATTGAACTTCAGACGATTTGATTAGATATAACTGAACAGAAAATAAAGCTGACAATCACTTTTGACAAGATTCAATGAACTAATCATTACTAACTGAAAAATACACATGTAAGTGTGCATGAACTTATAAACAAATAATATTGGAAAAATAATCAAATAGACGTGCAATTATTTTTTAATTAAGCTGCTTGAAATAATTTAAAATGTCAAAATTTTGAATTTCTAAACTCATTTATTTTTTTAAGCCATTTTCAATGGATGCCATGCAAATTTTGTCACTAAGGAATGTGAGCATACATCTAAATCACTGACCAAATCCAACCCAATTTTGAGCTTACAACTTAGCTTTATCTCAAATAACATCACAAAAAGTTTTCCATTCTTAAGAGAAGCCTACTTATAATAAATGCTGTATTTCACAAGTTATTATAACAACGATCAACTGATAGCCAAGAGGTATATGTGTTGAATAATTAAAGTACACAGGACTTCTGTCTAGTATTTGGATGAACATTACAAGTTTGAATTAATTGTTTTTTCAGACGTTCCCACTAATTTTATAAATAACCTCACCAACAAATCAGTCAATAACCAAGCTGTCATTTATGCATTAATACTTTTAACAGTTTAAAAGTCAAGCTTCGATTGTTTATGGCATTATAACATTTCATGCCCTTGGAATTTTGAGGCATTCATTTATGAAGTACTACACACAAAACATGGAATGAATTGCAAAGCAAAAACTCATCGATAAAAATAAGCATAATATATAAAAACCACTATTGACGTGCGATTAAATGCATATAAATAAAAAAATATGTGCAGAGCCAAATAACAAGTGTTTGCTAACTATCGCCTTCATTTGAAACAAAATCTTGTTTAAAATTGGGATACCACAACTTATTTTATACCTCAGCATTGTGCATTTTTAGTGAAATTTGTCAACCATAAAACAATTCATCACAATCGCCAACTACGGCTTTTCCTGTGTATATCGTCATCTGCATTTACTCACACACAAAGCCATTATTCTGGTTTAAAAGAACAGCTCATGGCCCTGAACAGAATTTGAAACTCTTATTGTTACACATGTAAAAACTGAGAATGCATTGCTTTAGTCATGATTATTTTTAAGAATACAACAAGTCTGTTCAACATTTATAACTAACATTTGAAATTTATGCATTCGATAATAAATCTATAGCCATTATTTCGATTAACATGATTGTGCATTTTTACACGACCTTCATGAATGATCATAAAGCTGATAAGCCAATGAAGACAACACCTTTAGAATCACTGGCATAATTTGCAACAATAAGCTTATAAGCTCAGTACATGAAAACAATGTTAACAAGGTTTTGTCTCTCTACAAGTGTCTATGATGATCTGCTAATTAGGAAATTTACAATTGGGCTAATCATCTTACTTTCCATGATTATAGAATAGCAATTGTTTTTCTATAAACAGGTCAAAATCAGAAAGCATCTCTCATCAATTAATTAAAAAGTTGACCAATATTATTAAAATTAATCAGCATTATTTTCTTTTAAAATGTGGATGTATTTTGCAATAGTTAATTGGCCTGATATATGTCAACCAGTCACACCATCATTCACTTTTCACACCTGCCTATTTTAAACAAACGTTGAAAAAATAAAAAGCTCATAACAAAATTGTTTGAGGATAATAAATGAAAACATACATAATTGGCTGATTGAAGACAGTACTACCGCTATTAAAATACTATCTAATAGTAAAATAAAGAATTTTTTTTACAGATCACTTAATATAACACTAGAAAAAGTGTCGGACGGCAATCTTCCTTCCCATCATTCATTCTTACCTGTTCATACCAGTGTATCATAACCAACCATAGATTAAAATATATTTTAAATTATTTAGAGCAGCATGTCTTCCTCAACGCTTTTTGCTTCTTCGCTTTTTCTTTTTCTTCGAAGAACCCAAACTACCAGTTAGAGGAACATCAGTCGTGGGTGTTGTTGGTGACGAAATGGGATCAGCTTCACCGTCTTGATCTCCTTCAACTTCATCAGCAATATCTAAATAACGAGGATAAGTAATCAAGCCAAAACTCCCCACAACCCAAGCAAATTTACTATGATCACGTACAACTGAAAGCCATTTTTTTTAAAATACCATTTTCAAGTAGTAACTAAGTACACGTATAATAAGTGAATCTTTCGTGACGTTAAAAACATATTTCTATAATACATGAAAAACTTAAGTGGGCTTACTGTTATCATTTGCAGATTCTTGAATAACAGATTCAGGAGATTCATCAGATTTGCTAGGCGTCCTCAATTCTAATGTCATTACCTTCTCCTTGGTGGTTTCAACCTATAAGTCACAAAATAAATTTTTTAGTTAATTTTATCCAGTTCTAGGATTATGGAATCAATAATTCTATACAGTTATGCAACTGTTTATAATTGAACATACAATACTAATTGTACATATGTAAATATTGTGCATTGTGCAATACAACCCACTAAGTATTGAAGGAAGGTTTGCATTAAAACAGGCGTTGAATATTGGGTATGTAATGGGTAATCATTGCACTAAATGCATGCCAACCATACTGGGAAAAGCCTACCTCTTTTTCAATTGTTTTTTCTATATATTCTACAGTGCGTAGAATTTTTTCCCCGGAAACTTCATCAAAGATTTCCTCAGTTTTACGTGTAACTTTTTCCCCAAGAACACGTTCTGTCTCCTTAATATGTGTCTCTTCTCCGTGGCAAGTAACATACAATTTAGCAAAATCCTTGGAAGAGGGTTTCAGAACGTCAGGCTAAAGTCCCAATGCCAAATAAACAGGAAAGCAGAAGGTGGGTTATATTATGTTAGGAAGAGGAAAAGAAAGATCATGTGGTTAGAGCAGAAATAACATAGAAAATTAAAGCTTAGGAATTATCGTTTATATATTAGGTAAGAATACAGAGTACCATTAGGCACATGAAATAGATTGTTAATTATGCAAGGAAAAAAATAAAATAATTACCAAAAAAATAATCAAAATATTATTACCGTTTTTTTATTGTTCCCGTCAAACTCTTTCTTTACTTCATTGATACTGCGCATTTTGTAATCTGTGCATGCAATAAACAAACATTTTATCAAATAACAGCATAGTACAGCTAAAAATTATTACATGTATGTTTTCTGGCAATAAAATATTTACTTAAATTACCACCATCAAATGACTGGTTTTGTCCTTGGTTTCCCTCAGCGATTTCATTAATCTTTGCAATAAACATCTGGGCCTTTAACGCATCTTCTTCCAGTGATTTCAGCCTAAACGTGATTCAAGAAATGAACTGCATTAGTAATCATTATTAATAACCAGTTATAATTAATCTGAAAAGCAAATTTATTTTCCAACCTAGCCTGCCTCCAGGCCGCTCTTTTCTCTGCCTCGAGAGCTCTATGCTCCGCTGGTGACAACTTTTTCTCCTCTTCTCCAACTAAGACGGTGCCTTCCTTTTTCAGCTTTTCTTGCAGCCGTTTTTCTGCTTTGGCTGTTTTCACACTACCAACTGTACTAACAGAACTTGAACTAAAAGACATTAAAGAACAATCAGGGTGATTTTTTTACAACAATCATTTCATTATAAAAAAACTGCATCAGGAAAACACTTATATATAATCTACCTAAGGCTACGTGCATTGGAATCATTGGTAGGATCAGTAGTTTCGGATTCATCCTCATCATCTTCATCATCATCTGGTAAACAGCTCAGATTTTTTAATTCATCTTCTGACATTGTTGAAACTTTCTTCTCTGAAATCAAATGTTTTGCAAATGTAAAAACGTGTTTGACAAAGGTTAATAATAACGAAAACTTAAAAAACAATCTTTAAAGACAAAAAAAAAACCAATATTGAACTAACTATTAAATCTCAACGACAAATTTAGAAAGATTATAAATCATTAAGAATTAGTTTCACATCAATCATTGAAAGTGTTAGTTATCTCGGCAGTTTCATTTATCAAAATGAAAAATAATATCCCATCTATTTATTGTTAGTCATCTATTTGAGGTAAAATATATATTAGTGCTAGTAGCAGACAGATATATGAACAAGAATCTCACCTTCCTCTTCCTTTAGCTTTTCAAGTTCATCTTCAGATAAATAATTAAATTTTTTATCTATAACCATGCAATTTGAATCAAAATAAAATAAATCATATAACACACACAAAAATAAAAAGTAACTACACACAAATTAAAATAATAATACAAATAATACGTACGCTTACTCCGTTTCACGTTATTCTGCTTCATTTCATCCTCAATTAGCTTTTTCCTTTGACTAAATGTTAGCCATTCTGAATTATTTGTTTCTGGATGATTCTTTGATGTCTGACCAAGAAAAAAACAATTTTATTACAAATACTAATATAAAAAAATAAAAAGGTATAGAAATTAACATACTTTCGCAACTTTTGGGTCTTCAAACTTTGCACCTGGTAACCGTGCAAATTCGATTGGATTGAGTATCTCATCTGTACTGCTGTTGAGATCAGTGTCTGGTGTGTAAGGACGTCTATCATGATCAGAAGATGGGGGCGTCGGAGAAGTTGAAAGAGGGGAGGGTGGTGGGTTGAACACTTTGGAGTCAGATATGGGCTGGGAAAGATTGTTAGCCATAAATTAGAACCATTATTGGCTATTTACATCCATTAACTCGTTGATTAACATAAAAGAAAATCACACATATATTACTTAAAAAACACTAACGCATTATGATTTTGCACTGTTTTTACATTTACTACAGAATTACTTATAAAATTAAAAATATCACATTGAAAAATAATAATAAAATCAAGTGGTTATAGACAATGATTGTGATAATGAACTAAATAGTATATCCATTTTCTCAGACTAGGTGAAAATATTCATTTCCCCCAATTTCTATATCAACTTTCTTGCATGATAAAACGCTAGCTTTACAATCTATCAAACTATTGCATTTCAGTTTTGGAAGGAAAGGGTTCTTTTTTGCATGCTCAAACATGCTGTTAAAAGAAAAGGGAGATTCCCATTTTGATGGCCAAAACACCACAGTTCATAAACCGATGATCAACTATCCAGTAAGTCAACGAAATAAAAAGAAAGAACCCCAACATTGAAATAAATATCCCTGTCATAAATAATCTATTATTCTGGTTTTGATTTCTATTTTAAGAAGATATAATATCGCGCATTTTCACCTTTGGACATACAATTTAAATGCTCGCAAATAAATTGCAATGAAATGTATTTAAAAATATTCTTATTTATTAGATATTTCTTCGACTTAATCCTATGTCATGCAAGATGCTAATAGACAATCCATTACAAAGGTATGGTTTAAACGGCTATTGAATCCTCATACAAGTTATTTAGAATTTCAAAAGTGAAGTCTTCAAATTTTAACAATTTGAAAATGCACTTGGATTGAAATTCAACAGTGTTGATACTGTGCAGTTTAAACCAGTAATTATGTCCATTTGAGGAAACATTCATCATTTCAAACACTTCCTCGCGTTCAACATCAAAATGTTCTCAAAAAGAAACATTGGTGTGGACTCGAAAGAAATCGAATGAGGTAACAGAATGAAGTTCCAATCACCAATAAACTTATTAGCTACATTTTCTTAAGTTTACAACATGTGATATCAATGTATACATTTATCAGTTTAAAGCTTATATACAATTTAGAAGTAATCACCCACATTTTTGCTCATATTATTTATACCATTGAAATTCACATCGCTACTTAAAAGTAAAATTGCCCCTTTAGTGAACAAGATACACAAGAAAGCTGAAAGCACCTCAGTACAGTATCCGTTAATTTAACAAAGCACTTTGGTTAAAAATTGACATGAACAAACTAAAGATGAAGGGATGCAAAGAATAAAATGCAAAGATTACCAAAACCAAAAAGGAATAATCAATCACAATGAAAAAAACAATGGTTAAACATAAAAAAATATTTGGACAGTACAAAATAAAGTCAAAGAAAGGAAAACACGGTTGAATCCAAACGCACATACTGTATATTCATAACCAAAAACCTTAAACATGCCCACAAGATAACAAGCAATGTCCGCAGATGCATCATATGATACATAATACATTGAATATATATATATATATATATATATATATATACTTGTCACGAAAAATAACTTTAGAATTAGATTTAATCACACATGTTTTGGTGCTATCACGATAGTATTTACGGTATCGTAATTTTTAATTTTAAAAATATCTAAAATTTCAATTCCTGAGTATAAAAATAAATGCAAAGTGTAGTCTTAACAACATTAAAACTTTAAGCAATACAACAATTTAAATAATAAACTTATCTATATATATATATACAATGCACAAAATGAAGCCAAATCAGCAGAATGCAAACAAAAATGGTCATATAATCTGGACAATTAATTTTTTCTAACTATTGTAATTGTGGTGATATGGTTAAGGATAAGATGCGTAACACCGTGGGTTTGCTCATGCACCATGCACCTAGGGAAGTATAAACCCTATGGAATAAAGTGAGGATGAACGAAGGAGACGAAAACCATTATAGAGGTCAGGCGAGTGCTTTTAGGAAGACTGTGCCTGGAAAGAGTGAACAGAAAGGGTTCGTTTACATAAACATGCAAAATTATTAAATAAAACAAGGCAATTTTATTTGTTTCTAAGTTAAAATTTTAAAAAATATAGTGATTTGCATAGAAATAATATATGTATAAATCAAGTTGTTAAGTGAAATAGTGGCTCATTTAAGTGGACGAGGAAATATAGAACTAGAAGAAGCTATCTTTAAGCATTGGGCACCACTAGCAATCAATAAGAACTGTAAATAATATTTATGTGCAAACGAACGTTTCTACCCTGTGCAATTCGATTTTTGAACTCATGCTTTAGAAAAATATATCTCAAAATGATTTCATGATTATATCTCTAAATTGTGGTGAATTTCATGTATTCAAAAATGCACGTCTACTATCACAAAAATGATTAATATATTTCCCGACTTACGGTGCTTGTTTGAGGATTCTGAACAACATGTTTGGACATCACGATGGTGGTGGTTTTGATGTCCTTTTTGGCATCCGGAATGCCCACAGCAAGCGTTGTTGGTATTGGTGGTGGCTTAACAAGCTGCTCAGCAGCACGGACAACTTCTAGAACTTTCTGGTGCACAGGTATGTCATTTGAAGCAACTACAGCAACTTCTTTCTGAACATATGAAAAATGCTTACCAATTAGATAAAACGTCAAAATAATTTCTAAGCTTACCAAAAAAAACCCAATAATAATAAAATGCATACGGATGGGCCGTCCTGAATTCTTGCCACCACTTTTTCTGGATGTGTTGGCTCTGTGGCACCCATTCCATGTTCTTTGCACAATTTTGCCTAAATTTTTCATGAATTCATCAGACATGTATTATGTGAAATAATATCAACACTGATAAATGTTCAATGCACGTGACTGTTTTAGCAAGGTGTGATATTATTATAGCAAGTGTGAGAAGAAAGTAATGTATTTTTCAAAGGTATAACAACATAGATCTATCATTTAAATTGGACCTTCTAGGAATACTCTTGTATAATTTGAGACATGCATCCTCAAGGTTCCTTAATATGCTTTTATTCTACGAAATGTAATGGCCTATGTTGTGCATTCATAAGGCATGTAAAACACCTAAAAAGCTTAAAATTAAAAACAATGCAAGTAGTGGACATTAATGTAGCAACACTAAACACATGTTTTAGCATATGAAAATCAAACACTTAAAACATTTCACAGAATTGTGCTAAAAGAAATCAAAAAGCAGAAATAAATAAGCGGTAGCAGATGACGTTTTAATTGCTTGCAAAAATATATATGTATAATTAGGATTAGATTAAACTAATCTGTATGTGTCAAGGTTATAATCATTCAATAAGATAAAAATGAGTTAGAGCCTAAAATTGTTTAAAAGTAAAAAAAAATGAAAATAACTGTTTACATCATGCAAAAGTGTATATGCAATTGTTATTTGAGTAAAGTTGCATTGAATCATCAGGTAAACTTCATGCAGCATGCATCATGACATGGAATATCCAGCAGTTACCATGAACTCCTGATCCTCTTTCTCCCAAAGAGATGCTTCAGTCATTGATTCCTGCTCCTGAAATATTTAGAGCGGACTCAAACACCAAAGCCAACATCCCAACAAACACAAGCACAAAAAGAAAGCCAGATAATGTATGATCACCACCGATTAGCAAGCTAGTTGGGTAGTTCTGAAAGTATTCATGTTTTTTGAGATATTTGCTTAACCAAAAAACGAAATGTTTATCCCTTTATAATGTCTGGGAATGAAGCAAAAATGTGTATTTTATGCACGTTTAAAAAATTGTAAATTATTACAAAATATTCCAATGAAAAACAATTACTCCATATTATGCAAAAACGAAAATACTATAAATCAAACACAATTGCATGCAAATAGCCAATAGGAAAACCTCCAAGCCCTTCAAAAACTTTACAAGGTTCTTTCTACTGTACAGATGAAGTTGTGAAATGTATGAATCTGGAGCAGCTCATATGTGTTTTAAATAAAGCAATTTCATAAACCTAAAAAAAAAACGAGAAAAAAAAAAAAGAAATGCAAAAAACTCACCGATTTGAAGGTCTGGTTCTCCTCATCATCTCTATCCAAAGAAGACACAGATTGCGAAGCAGATTTTGAAAATTGAGAAATCTTTCCTTCAGAAAGAAGCTTTTCTACTTCGGATAGATCATAGCCATCACAAACTAACAGATTTAATGTATCTCCTGCACTCCTTAATGCATTCACCGCTTCTTGGTGAGAAGCACCCAGGAGACTAAACCCATTAACCTGTACAATAGATTTTTAAATTTAATTTTTATTGCTTTTTTTTTTCTCTGCAAATCGCTAATTAAAAAGTTTTTTACCTCCAAAATTCTCATTCCAACCGAAAGAGCCCCGTCTCGAGCTGCTGCACCACCTTGATTAATCTGAAATGCAAAAAGCCTAAATGTTGAAGACCAGTCTTTAAAATAAGATAATACATTATTGTTTTTCATGAAGTACCTTCGATATAAAAACTCCCTCATCAGACTTGTCGATAGGATTTCCTGGATGTCCTCTTATGCCACCTTTGATATTCATACCCCATTTCTCTCCTAGCTGTTTGATAATATTTATTTCCTGAAAAATTAGACAAAAGTTCGCCATCAGTAATTTCAAAAGGCATACAATTAACATAAATTTTATCATTATATTAAAGTGCTGATCTCTGACTTTTTAAATTTTAAAATAAAACTCTGAAATAAGGCAGGACAAAGCATTCTGCAAAAATAAGTCACCTAAGGGAAATAATAACGTGAAAATCTAAAGTGTAAGCATTCACTGATTATTGACCCCGCACAACAAAAGCTGCGGCTTGAGACAAACCTGTAACTAAACGCTTTTTTTGGGATTATCAGTTGTTTTCTTACTATATTTACTTACAACAAATGATAGTGGCTCAGCTTCAGACAAGTGCTTGCATGTTAAAAGTGAGAAAAATTACGTTGAATACTTTCAAGTAAGCAAAGCAGGCAAGTGCATAGAAGATTTTTTAAAACGAGCTAACTACAAAACATTCATTTTTGTGTCAAATGATATAAGTTAAAAGAGTAACAAATACCTGTAATTCATCAGTTACAGGCTTAGCTTACCTTGAGACCAGGAGGTGGAGGATCATGCTTAACTAATAACTTCATTTCATATGTTGGTGTAAGCAATGCAAGAACAGCCTCATGATGAGTTGCTTTACTGATATCCTTGTCGTTAACTTTTAAGATACGATCGCCTAAGTTTAATTTTCCAGTATTTGCAGCAGCACCTTCTGGAATTATCTGAAAATAGAATTAAATAATGAACAGGCTATAAAAAGAAAACCATTACTCATATCAAAACTTCAATAATGCCAAATAGCCAAAGCCCAACTTAAAAGATTAGTTAATTCCCCTGACCAAGTGCCACCAATTTTATTGCATACTTCATTCATTTCAAGAAACCCTTCTAGTAAATTATATCTATTAAAATTCCCAAGAATTTGCCAAAGATAAACGTATTTCATATATTAGTGGAAAAACAGTTTGCTCATGAAATTGTATGTTATTTCATTTGCTGGATGTAAGATACATAAAGTCATCCCACTAGATCAGGAGTTCTTAACCTATGGTCCATTGAGCCCAAAGATTTCATTCATCCTATTTATTTTATTTCATGTATTTAAAAATATCTTTTTGATAAGGGGTTTATAGGCTTCACCAGGTTGCCAAAGAGGTCCATGGTCACAAAAAGGTAAGAACCCCTGCACTAGATAATATTTGCATGACGTTATCTAGCTAATCAAACTACAGATAATTCTCGTTTTTTAACGTTATTAAGACTTCCTAAAACAGTTGCTAACTTTAAAAAAAGCTGCAACGGGCACAATAATGGCCAGCATAATACAGCAATCCCAATTTTAAGATATCAAGATGTGCTCTCACTTTTGAGATGAAAATGCCTGGTTCGTCAATCCCAAAAGGATGCGATAAGTGATCACTGCCTCCAATGATACTGAGTCCTAGAGGACCTCCAGCTTTGACTAACAGGACCTCTTCTGTCGTGCCTCTCGTTAAACAAAGTTCATTATGAGTCACTCTGGTTGTGGTCGTTTCTGTGTAGGTCGATTTGGTAACGCTCTCTGTGACTTTACCAGGTGCAGTCGGGGGAGGAGGAAGAAGATGGGCAATTCCATTTGGGGCATTTGGCTGTTGAATAGTCACAGTGACAATAGGACCTTGTGCTAACTTCTGATTTGAATAGAGGGGATTTGACGAGAATGCCATATCAAATAGTGAACTTCCAGGATGCAAGTTAGGCACTGGAACTTGCTGTGAAGGCTGCTGAGATGGATTAAAAGCATTAAAAGGAGGTTGAGAATGACTCAGCTGCGATGAGAGGTGGTTAGCTTGTGGCACTTGGCCAGGCACCGGTGAAGAATAATTAAAACCAGGAGAACCCACTGAATTGGTTGTTCCAGATGAGACAGGGTTCGTTTCCGAAGGATGAACAGTACTGTGCGGACGAATGGGTGGACCACTATTCGTGGTGGTAGTTGTGGATCCAGTAAGTGGCTCGTTTTGCAGCCCTTGTAACCGCGAGTTCATGGTGTAGGGTGAATGATTAGAAAGTGGGGTAGTGGTCGTTGTGGTAGCTGTGGTTAAGGTCGAGACAGGAGTCCCAATAGTTGTAGGACCTGCTGAACCCCGATAGCCCGTGTAATTAGGCCGGTTGGCGAGGTACGAGCTCGGTGAATATAAACTGGTGTAAGGTTTTGGAAGTCCATATAATTTAGGGGATTTTGGTGGAAGATTAGTGGAATCGGCAGATTCTTTCACTAGCCACTGCTCACGTTGTGTTACAATTCGCACAAATCTATCTACGTTTGAAAGAAGGGCCACAGCTTGTTCGCGTGTAAAACCAGTTACATCGGCACCATTGATCTAAATGACAAAAAAGTTCGTAAAAAATTGAAATGCAATTTAAAATATTATTCTTCGAAATGCATAATTTGAATGTTCTTTTTCATGGCTACCTCAGTTTAATTCAGAAATAATAAAACAAATTCTAATATAAGCAAAATGTAGTAATTGACAACATATAATACTCACTGAAACTATTTTATCACCAACCCTCAGCTTTCCATCTTTCTCAACAGCCCCTCCAGGTGTTATGTGTGATATGTAAATAGACTTTAAACGGCATATTAATGTAACTTATCATCAAAATACAACAAAACGTGAGCATGTCCCATCATTTTTACTTACGTCCGATCCATCTTTCGAAGGTGAACTTCCTCGACCTCCTGTAATTCCAAATCCTAGTCCATTCTGATCTCTAATTATAGTTGTGTTGATCATCTATTGAAAAAAAAAGTATGATAAGAAGTCATAAACGAAACATCGCCGATGTGGCAAAAATTTTGGAATTCGGGGAAAAAAACAATAATGGTACCTCCGTTTTCACTTCCATGTCTGGTTCTGGCGTGAACATTGGATCAGGAGTAGTAATTCCTCCACTTTCACAGGTCGAGCCACTTCTGGGAGTTGAAGGCGACATGCCACGGTGGTTTGAAGAATTAATGTAGTGGTTTTCTCTTGGGGATTCAGGTGTCAATGGTGCGACATTAGGAATGTAATGTGGCATAGGAGGGGCTAGTGCAACCTAAAAAATGTTAATGAAATATTTGATTGAACGTTCAACTCAAAATTGATCACTAGTGCACTTAAAAAAATCTACCTGTGGTCTTAGCACTTCTCTTATTATAATCATTTTTATATGCTTGCCAGCAGCTTTCAGTACTTCCACAGCCTCATAATGATCTGCTTCTGATAAATCAACATTATTGACACTCAGCAATTTATCCCCAATCCGTAATCCAGCTTCATAAGCCGGTCCAGAATCAGTAACACGAGAGATGAATATTCCCTGCACGGAAAAATTCAAGTATAAAGTGAACAAATAATTTTTCAAATTATTACAGTTTTTCGCGACAACAAATAAAACTAAGCTACCATTTCTGAAGCACTTTAAATCTACAACAACAATAATCATTAGCAAATCATGCAGGCACACGTTTAAAACAACGCCCCTAAAATTAATATTTTTTTTTTGCACAAAAAATGCTTTAAAATGCAAAAATGCAAAAATAAAAAAGATGTGCTTCATTATTGAAAATATATCATGCTAAAAACAACTGGGGGAATGGGGATATTTTCTTTAAAGCACCAACATATTTAGGCAAATTCATTTGCAGGTCTCCACATTTTCACAAGCACGCATAAACATTTGAACAAATATTTTGTTGATCAAATTGTTTTTCTTTAAAACATCAGTGCATGCTGTAAAGCTAATGCAACACTGACAATTTTAAGTAATAATAATTTAAGAACAAGGGCTTTGTCATCTCCAGTGAATCTTTCATTTCAATAAAAAAAAAAAAACGGATACGAAGAATTGAGGCATTCCTTAAATGGGAACTAATACAAAAAAACAAAACGGCAACATAACATAGCAGGCAACAAGCTCGGACAAAATCTTCAATAAATAATAGCAAAAGATAAAACACAAACATGATAGTTAAAGGCAGGTCATAAGCTGAAACACATATTTTCAAATAATTTTGCTTGTCTTTGAAAAAAAAAAAGACATTACAAGCTATGGCAATTTTTGTTTTATTATAATGTTATACCCTGCAGGGGCAATTAAATGCATACACTCTCTGATAAATAAATTAAATAGCCCAAATTGAGTAACATAAAAAATTGCAGCATAATAACAGTGCATATGGCCAACTTGGTTTTACATTGGCATAAAATTAGAGGCTATTCATATAAACGAGTTAATTATTATAACCAAGCCTCATCAATTTGGAACTTAGATGTAGCATACATAATTATCTTTTGCATTTATTTACAAAATGGCGACTTTCATGGACAGTTTAAAAGTATATCACACATATAAGACTAGAAAACAGGAAACTAGTGACAAAGAATCACAAGTAGAAAGTCAAACAAATCTTTCAATATTGTCCTTGAAAGCCTTAAGCACGGGCAATAATTACCACGACTAGAATATCGCAATCTGGGTATTGAACAGTGATGTCAAAAAAATAAGCATCACATACCATCTTACGTATACGTCTTAATGTAAAACAGTCAAACCTGCTTATTAGCACACTTCTCTCAACTTTAAAACATACAAACTGGTCTAAAAAGCAAATGAAAGGATTCAATGGAGACAAAATTTAGCCAATGTTAATTTCATAATACAATTCATAAAGATACCCTGGCAAAAGCCCAATTCTGGGCTTAAATTCAAATAGTAGGATTTTTTGTTAAGAATACCTGCTACAAATATGTCAACCTGCAGAACTACAAAACCCAAACACTAATACTGTTGAAAATAAAACACATCCTGCTATCAAGCCTAAACAGAGCACACGGACTAACAGGTCATCATAAAGTGCTTCACAAGATATGTGGTCATTGCCTGCAATACCAGCACATTTGTAAAGTAATAGCAAATGGGACGTTCACTCTGTTAAACACATACATATCTGTTGTAACACAATCAACGATAATTGTAACATTTATATTATTTAAAACCTCTCGAGTTGTCCCTTCCCCTATTTAAAAAATTCTGTTCCCTACTGATATGACCAGATTACAGCACTTTATGATAGCTTACATTTATGTGAAATGCCCGAGGAAAAATTTCAATATTTATCCAAATAGAAACCATTTTTTAAAAATAATCTTGGTTAAAAATCGACAAAAAAAAAACGTCATTGCCGGCATCTGGTGTCTTATGACATCTTAAAGGAATGCAACTACATGTATTAGTAAAAAACCATAGCTGGTAATGATATATTTACAAAAAGCATTCTTACCAAGCATCTCTTTTTGTAACAGTTATTGTGTACAATTTTTTTTTAAAGTTCTGCACTATTTTGAAAACTAACAAACAGTAAAAACATGACTCTTAACAATAAATATGACCCTAGGATGCTAATGGCTAATCAATCCAATCAGTTATTTCATTGTTGGCCTAATGCCACAAATACAAAAATAATTGATCACAGATGTGAAGAATCTTCTTTAAAATGATGCATTTATCATATGTCATCTTAGTGGACAGTGCATGAATGCAAACAACTCAAGATTATGTGCGTGTGTAATGCTCAACGGGTGGTATTGGCCAGATGAAAAACCTATTATGAGATTCGAGTGAGATGCATGGGCAAGTTTAAAAGGGCTACAAAGGTGGCAGATGTGCTAATGAGCTGATGCTGTGGGTGGAGTGCTCAGAAAGTTAGGCTGACAGATTGAAGGTGTACTATGTACCTCATCTTCACCCTTATACGGAGTAGACCCCTTTCCACCTGCTATACTAAGACCGAGGCCCGTAGGTTTCCTATCAACAAGGATTTCCATTTGCTGTTCAATTACTTCCGGGAGAGAGGCAGTGATACTTCCATCTGCAAAGAGGTAAAGCATGTAACAATACACTGGGTAAAATACCTGACACCCTTAAACAATTCGATGTTTCCCAATGTGGTTCCACAGTTTATACAATGATAGTTAAAAACACGTTTTTCCACTACAAGTATACGAAAAACATTTCTTACCATGTGTCAATTCACCTTCTGATTCAGGAGGCGTGAGCTCCTGCGGTGATGGTGGTGGTGGTGGAAGTGGTAAATCATTGACATCATCTTTCTTCCTCAGAGCCTGAGCAAGGATAGATGCCACCTTTAAGTGAAAGATCAAACAAAATGAACTTTTTTATTAAAAAAAATGCAATAAACAAGTATGCAAAAGTTATGAATACTCTAAAGGAAATGACTTGTCAAAATATTTTACAGTGAGCATAACTGCCAATTACATGACCTCATACCAAGGTTACTATAGTTTTCTACCCTAGAGAGAATTACCCTATTGTTGTGCAGGTTTAGGATACATAATAGGGCTTAGCTTAAAAAAAATTCTGTGCTCAAGGTATGGAACAAATTCTCAAACTGAATTCTTACTGAGTGCGCTGGAACAATATTCACAAAAGTAGCCCTAACACAATGCAATTAGAAAAGTTAAAGAGAGAACAATAGCGATAGAAAGAGCGAGAGAGATGCAGCATTAATGCACAAAATAGGAATTCTTGAATGTTAGAACATAGCATGCTGTAATATGTATATAAAGAGAAGGCCTTGAAAAATCCTTCAATCATTTATTTGGGATAACATACACAGACACACGCACACACACCTTTTCCTCATCTGCTTTATCCGCAACATTGATTCGTTTATTTTTCAGGTGATGTGGGGTATCCCTTCGGTGGAGTTTATTGTGCTTCTCAGGCAGATCTTCTGTATCAGTTGAGAATCCCACCCTTTTCTCACCATTCTTTAAAAGGAAGAAATAGCCAAAATTAACTAATACTGGTGAAAATTAAGTAATATATGGTCTAATGAGTATTACAAAAACCAGTGGTCCCCATATGCACTCCAACCATTATTACATGAAAGATATTTTCCTGACAACAAACAAGCATGATGCTGCATGGTCACTATCTTTTGTTATTAAATATCATTTCAATCCAAATTTTATAAATCTTGAATGACAAACATGTCATGTCTTAACAAAGCTATGTGATAGTTTACAGGAGTCATTATCACTGATTGTGTCCCCAATGGAAGTGTGTTGTAATTTTATCTTTCCTGCAATAATGAAGTCTTTGTCCGATTTGTATAGCAAAAAATTAAATCATACTTAATAACTACTGTACAATGCATTAGTATATGTGTGTATGTGAAACAATTAATTGTTGCATTTTCTGTTAAAAGTGGTCAAATGTTGATAAAAGACGTGATCCAATCCTACAGTTATTAATTCTAAATATCATCCTAATTCTCAGTCTCTTTCAAATGACAGAGAGGATCTATCATAAAAATACCGCAAGTCACATTTTGTCAGCGTAAAAACTATAACATCAACGAACTGGTACATCATGAACATCAATATGATATATTATGCATGTGGGAAGTTTTTCAGAATTCATGCAACACAATGTACTGATCATGCGGTTAAGTTTCGTTTAAATTATAGGTATACACAAAAAGAATTTGTCAAGCAGCACATAATAGGTTGGTTAAACAGATAAGTGTGCCTCCTAACTTCAATAAGCATTAATAGAATGTAATAAGTTGTTATTATGAGACAAGTATAAAATGTATTGCCTGCCATACAAAAAAAATCCATTTGAACGCAATGTGGTGCTTAACTTTTGCATTACTCTCCAGAGCAACAAAATAGTTCATAACTACAGATAGGTGTATATACCAAATGTTTTAGTTTGATACCTGTAATAATCTATTAGCAAAAACCCCACAAACAAATAAAATATTAAATGAACAGGTTAGCGGAATAAAAATTGAAGATTCCTACCCTTCTAGGCCTGTTAGATTCCCCAGTTTCGTCGTCATCATCATAGTTTTCACTATCACTGTATGGCTCGTTGCATTCATCCTGTGATGCATCATTTCTTTCATTTTGTGTCAGTTCAGTTGTATGAGCATTATCACCAGCATAATGTTCGTGACCACTAGCCCGTACAATGGCATAAGGAGACCTCGCTCGAGAGTCCAATTGATTTTGTTCATTTTCTGTAAATTAAATAAGAAAAATATAGCTTATTGTAAAAGTCATAGAGTAACACTAGCTACTACGTGTTCCAAACCCTAAATTAATTATTTATGCTGTGCAGGATATTAATACTATTATTTATTATTAATTTAATAATTTGAGACATTTATTCGTTTTGCATAACGGTCCGGCATGTTTCATGCCTTTTTCACGTACCAAGTTGAAAACTATAAAACATTATCAGGCGATTACGTTACTTTTCTACATAATTTCTAACAAATAAGAATATAAGCACATTTTCAGTTATTTCTAATGCAGAAAACGAGTTTGTTATTCGAATAAAACAAGAAAGATAGACCCCTACCTTTTTCCTTGGTTTCATCAAATGACTGTGATGAAATACTTGATGTTGTGCTATTTCTCTGTGGCCTGAAACTATCTGTTGCTTCAGCATCCTTTAAAATAAAAGAGCTGGTTGTGTCAAGTATTGCACTTTTTTTTTAAGTATGCAAAACAAGTTTTCAATGAAAGTTTAATAAAAACAAAAACGTAACAATATATAATTGAAATGTTCACCTCAGCATCATGAGTAACAACATGCCCATCAATGTTCTTCCCTTTGGCAATTAATTTTGCATGCCTTGCTTTGAGTTCTCTTGGGTGCGGAGTGCTTTGCCTTACAAAGTGACTCTGCGTGCAATAGAAAGTTGAGATTTTTTTTGCATTGTGATTATAAATACAAGCTATACACAATTTAAATCTAAGAACACATACTTCTCTGTCCTCGTCATTTTCACTATCCTCAGTAGCAAACTTGACGGACGATGTTCGAATAGCTGGGATTTTCTCCCAACTTGACTGGCTATCTTGTGCAACATTGTCATGCAACAAGTTCTCTGTTAAAATACATGCAAATTACAGAAAATGGGTGAAGGAACTAGGGCTCAGCTACTGTGGAAAATTTTGTAAAACATGTAAAATTTTTAAAATTACAAATCACATTCGCAACTGGGCTAGCCAAAAGAACAAAATCACATTTACCCATGCTTTCTGGATGGTATTCCTGTTGAGGTAACAAAAAGCAAGTAAGCACTTCTATCCCAGTTTTTTCATCCACATCCCTTTGAAACTTGAGCATCGGTTTAGATTGGTTTTCGGCTAACCATAAGGCCTTCAAGTTTAAACCAGTAATAGAAAGAGGCAAGTATTGCAATCTGAAAAACATTAACAGCACAATTTTACATTTGGATGAATTTCAAATCTTGCTAAGCTAAAGGCATTTATTTAAATAAAATTTTCTTTAGTCAAACTACTTTGCAATATATCACAGGCACATACCTGTTGCCAGAAACATCTAAGACATGTAATTCTTTGCATTTGCCCATTTCTGAAGGAAGATACTGGAGACGATTATCACGTAATGATAATACTCCTAACAGTATTAGATTTCCTACTTGAGGAGGAAGTTCAAAAAGTCTGTTTTTATCAACATTTAAATTTGTCAATTTAATAAGATTCCCAATTGACGATGGCAATTCTGTGAGCAGATTTTCTGTTAATATAAGCTCTTGTAAACTTTCACAACTGGAAAATAAAAAATATAATATCATGACACATCATATGCAGCTATACTCGTACGCAGCATGGAAAACTTACGATATCAACTACTTACTGTCCAATTATTGGCGTCAATTTCATGAGCCGGTTCTGATCAACCTTAAAAATAGTCAATTTTTTTAAACTTCCTATGCCTTCTGGTAACACCTCCAGTGAGTTTTGGGATAAATGGAGATCAGTTAAGCTGGCCAAACCGGAAATTTCTTCTGGAAGATACTCCAGCTTATTCTCGGATACATCTAAACATGTTAACTTCTTCAAATATCCTATTGACTACAATGATCAGTCAAATGAAAACATATATTGAAGAGTGTTAAAAAAAATACCAACATTCACTCTGCAAAAACTCATTCGCACTTACTTCAGGAAGAGTTGATAATTCGTTGTTATCCAACCATAATTCCTGAAGTGACATTAACTGGCCAATATGGTCAGGCTAAAAACATTCAACAATATAAACGAATCAATGAATAAAGCAGCAAATTGTATATTAATATGTAATACCTTCTATCTAAAATAATTTTCTGGTTTTTTGACACAATTTTATGACTAAAACTCTGCAATTTAGTTATCAAATTACCAATGTTCCCCTAGACATTAACTTCCTTACAATAAAATGTTGCAACTCTACAAACCATAACAAACAATATGCATGTAATGTTGTGTACGAGAGAATATTGCAACTAACACCTTGTCTAGTTTTTTTTTAATTTTTGGATACGAGACATTTTTTTAAAGGAAACCCTCAAATAAATTCCTCAAACAAGTGAAAAAACTTTTACACTTTCCAGGTGAGTGACGTTCACCCTCATTTTATTCATTAACATTAAAACTTAGATAAAAACTGAACTTGATGAGAATAAATAGCGTTGAAAGTTCATTAACATTAGGCAGGCATTGACCATAACACTTTAGTAATAGACAGAAGAAAAATCAAGCTTACCAGTTCTTCGAGTTCATTGTTTCCTAGATCAAGCCTTTCTAACTTAACCAACATAGAAAATGATAAGGGTAGAGTTTTAAGGGCATTTTCCCGCAACTCCAGAGACTGAAGATTGGAGAGGCTAAATGAAAGGAAATCCAGACCATTTAGTAAACAACTTGCTTGATATTATAGGCCTGAAGTGAAAATCGGCAAATGCAATTAGAGCATACAAGGCAATAATTAAAATTGGCACCAGTAAATGGAAGGAAAACAAAGTTAAAACTGGCCTGTTTATTATTGCATAGTTTCTCAATGGTAAGATGTATAAAACGATATCATCAGGGTGAAAGAAATTATTACCTTGATATCTTTTATTAAATAAACAAACTGGCTGTTACAGAAAAAAAATTCCTTAAAACAATCAACCTTGTATAAATCAACCTGCCCTTCACTATCTGATCAGTCGCAAAAAAAAAACTGGTAAAGTTGAAACGCACGTTACCTGATTGCACTTCAGCATTTTAAATTTTGGCCAAGGGCTAAAAATCCGGTGAATGACATGGTGTTTATGATGATCAAATTAAATCGCTTTCTTGCAGACTGATCTCATTTTATATTTAAATTTAAGCAAACTTTTTCTAAAAATTGTCTAAAGTATTCTTACTCAGTTAGTTGGATCCATAAATGATAGTTATCATATACAAAGTGTCAAGCCATTTTGAAAGCATTCATATAACATCAAGAAACTCATTTTGAGAATAAACGCCAGAATTTCTATAGATGGAAATTTTCCAAAAATATTCTGGTTATTATCATGATTACTTTCCAAAAATACTTTGCACAAATTTACATGCAAGGATGCACACACGTAGTCCAATATTTGCATAAATAAATCTGCCAGATTAATTCACACCTGCAGGCATAAATGCGAATTCTCTTACACATATCCTTATGAATATTCAATTACAGCTAGCTAGAAACGTGCAATAGGATTGCTATTGGCCTACATTTATGACATATTCATGGATCAATTTAGTGAGTAACAAATTGAAATCTTGCCAGGTCACGGTGCAATAGTTCCACTAGCTCAATGCAGTCATAACAATGCTCATGTACATTTCATAACGCCTTTTCAGTGTTGACCAAACTAACTGATATTTAAACTTAGTCAAAGCTTATTCCAGGCATGAAATATGGAACTAATCAAATCTTTATGTTTTGCCATGATCAAAAAGTGACTTTGCTTTGAAAATAAGCCAGCTGGACCGTGAACGGTATTATACGAGACGCTGGAATTTACCTAAATCAGCAATATCCGGGACTAAAATTAGCTTGAAAAGCACACCAGCACTTTTAAGTACTTCTAAAATCAGTTAACATGATTAAGGGCCACAATCAAATCATTGTGAATCATACTAAATCCTAGGCACTAATTCAAAATCAACAAAAGTGCAATGTATTAAAGCTGATAGGCAATGGTACAGTTTTACACACACACAATATCAAAAACCTTCTTGCTAAAAGGTGCCTATATTTTATAACTTGGCACGAAAAATTCACTAAAATTAAAAGAATATTTGATAAATGTACTAGTAATTACCTGCCAAAATCTGATGGAAGCTGAGCAAGTGAAACATCATTAAGGCCAAGTACAGACAAGTTCTTAAGTTGAGTAAAACCAGGAGGAAGTCTAAATGAGAAAAGACGAACGATTTTAGCAACAAAAACAAGTTATGGCTTAATAAAAATAATAACTCGCTCATATTATGCGAGAATTTAAAAATGCCCCAATGGACTTAAGTTGTCAGGGCATAGAGAATTGATCTAGAATTTATTTTTAATATTTTTTTTTATTGATATTTAATCTAAAAGCACTCTACAATGATAAGTTGGTTATTTTTTGCCACATCAATGAAACCTCCTATGTTGGCAAATAATGGGAATTTTTCCAACTACATCAGTAACGTAATTGAAAACATGTTGCTGACAATAAAAAATATTTTTTTATGAAATCCTTGAACGTACCTTATTAAAGGATTGGTACCAAAATCTGCTATTTGTAGAAATTTACAATGCTTTATGTCATCTGGAATATCAACAATATCTGAAAGGAATAAAAATAACTTTTTTTAACAATAAATTACAAAATGTCATGATTTGAATAATTTTTAAATAATTTTCAAATTTAAAGTTAACCACAAAATGATCGGTATTAAATATTTAACTAAACTATATCACATTAAATATTCTTCCAATAAAGAAAAATTACATAATACTTAACAAGTTTTAAAATAAGCAATAACAAAATGATTTTCATATCATATTCATAATCATCTGAGCGATTTGGAAATAACATGTGGGAAGAATTCGTGAACGAGTATAAGTGGAACATGATTATATATCGTCTTGACTCATTTGTTTACAATAAAAGATATTCATTTTTTTAAATTTATAATAAGCAGAAATAACAAACAGATGAAATTAAATGTTAATAAATGTTCCATTCCTACAATGGCAATATTTATTTCTTTGAAGAGAACGGTATCATCTAGCCTAAATGGGCTGCAAATTTTCCTTCAAACAACTTCAAAAGAACCGGGACAAAAAATTCTATAAAGCATGGATTCACAGATTACTGAGGTCATTTTCAACATGCCACAACAAAATCTTGCCAAACTTTCAGAACGCCGAACCAAACGTTTAAAACTTTTAAATTGATAAAAATGTAGAACGCTTTTTCTTAATAAATAGGCCCACTGCTGCAAAATAGTCACTTTTCGTACTTTTCGTACTCTGGTTATCAACAAATTTGATAACATTTTGAACAAGTGACCCAGAATTTCAAGGATGAACAATAACAAGTAGCCTACTAGTAGTATTTCATAACCAACTGCAGATAACTGAACGAGTATGGAGTGATTACAATTTTTGTTTTGCCAAAGATAAAGACCAAGTTCAATAACTAAGTGACAAGAATGATTAGTATGTTTATTTATTGAATTCATTTAACAGCTTTCAGTGTCAGTTACGGTTTATAAATAGGATGGCAGCTTGATTTTTTGATTTTACAGTTTATAGATCTGCATGGATGAAGACAAAGTCCAGTTTCACCTGCCTACTAGCCCAATCAAGTCGCCCCTACAATGAATTCATTCAAAAGACCAGCGAGGGAAATTGTTTGGCTTTCCCTTTCCAATCTGGCCAAATTGTGACAGACGAACAAGTTAGTGAAACTAGAAATGAAACGCACAGGTGTGCCATTTAACTAGCGTTGCCTGACACAGGGTCATGAACTGATTAGAGGGATTTATTAAGCAAAAAGTGGACAGACCCAGGGTCAAAATACTGAGTAGGAGAAAGATAGACTATCAGACGGTCATCACACTCAGGTGGTTGCATTAAGCAAATGGAAGTAAAAGAAAGCACTGGTTTCATATATTTACCGACAATTTGAAATCGTAGCTTTTCAAACAACGGTCAAAGAAACGTACTAGCTTTAACGCATAATATTGTTTTAATACAAAGAGTTCTGGCACAAATATGAAAGGTGGGCTATGGGAAAGCTGCACCATGCCATCTGCCAAATTAAGTAAGCATGATATAGACAATTTATGAAGGTGATTTCAGGTATCAGACTAATTGCTCATCAAGCCTATATTTTCACTGATGCTATTTCAATTGTCTGACTCCTTTCCCGACTATACATTAAACTAAACATCATAATCATAAACTAGCGTGTCTTCTAAAATAACAGGTTAGTGATCCCATGCATTGCATCACATTCAAAGTGAAATTATAGCCACCATCCATGCATGCATGCATGCATAAACTAAAACTCAATTTCATTACTTATGCTGGATTTGGGAATATTCTTTTTTCAAATTTTCAGCAACAAGAAAGATTTATTAGTTATATTAATAAGCATTGGGAACCTAAAGCAAATTTAAAATAACTAACTCCTAATTTTTAAAAATTAAAATTAACATTCACATATAAGCTACAAATTATGGATTCTAAGCTACTTGAAATTTATATTTAAATTCCTCACAGACAATAAATGAGTGGCAGGAAATAGATTTTCAATTTGGAATACATCAAAATATTTCACTTTTATTATTTCCTACTGTCAATCTGATAAGTTGACACAAACCACAAAGAGTGTAATAGCAATTTCAAGCAAATACTTATTCAAGTGCATGCGAAACGTCAAGTAGTAAATATTTTTAAATAATACTTGAAAATGTAAATACATCGAAAATAGTCTTTTCAATTGCAATCATATATGCAAATGGCCTATGCATAAAAACATGAGCAGTGAAGCTTGACAGGTTCGATTTACAACCGGGCAATTCCATCAGTTATTCTGTACATATGCCTAAAGTTGCTATTTTATCCATGTTCAGCTATCCAAATCAAACTTGTAGCAAAGGAAATTTTCATGCTTCAATGCACATGTGTTCATTGTCAAGGATGCATAGCCACATATATTTTTTTCCCCCAAGAACAATGCCACAGATTCCAATCTATCGTTCACGTTTTGATTACAATCAAAACGAAAAACAGTGGCTACATGGTTGTGATTTGTAAAAAATCATGGGACTACTGGATATTATAGAACTTTTTAAAGTATGACTCCAATTTTAGTTTTCCCAGTTTGTACAAGTATATTCTGCAAATTTAGCTTTAACCGTCACCTCATTTAATGCAGATATACGTTTTATGGGGAGTTCTCACACTTTGAATACAATCATGAAATATAATTACAGCCATCACTCTGAAACTTCACACTTGGTTCCAAGACGGATATAAAAAACATCAAAAACTTAAAAATGTCAATATATTGAAGTTATTTAATTGCAGATTGTTGATATTTAGTGTATGCTAACGAACTTCAAAATATGTGTATTATTGGAAAATCTAGCTTTAAACGACATTTGTAAATTGAACCCTTTGACAGTATTTGCCTCGAATGTGATTCATAATCATGAATTTCCCTTCCAAAACCCCAGAAGCTAAAAAATTTCAATTTGTGTATACTGAGCTTATTTTAAATACAAACAATGAATAGCAGTAAGCGCAAATAGTTGCGCCACAGCCAATGAGTCAAGGTCTTTAGGATTAACATTAAAATTTTCAAGCATTTATGAAACCATCATTGGCATTTAAAACCAAACTTGATAACCACACAAATCATTAAATCATAATATTGAACGAGAATAGAACAGCTTTTAAGCCATTACCAGCTCTGTATTAGGTCCAATGACCACTTCACCATGTTCATGAAAGCCTTTAATAATTGAATTTCCACCTCGATAAAAGGAAAAGCCTTAGTCATAATAAAAATATGCAGGTCAAACATCACTATAGTTACTCGGGATTGTGGAAGGATAGGCAAAAACATTTACTGTGCAAACAGGCAGATGGCATTAGGAAACCTGATTGCATGGCACGGAGTTTGCGTTGCCTAGTCCAATATTTCATGCGTCACATACATTACTGACTTAATTCGTACGCCTATGCAACAATTAATTCTACAAAAATGAATCTTGCTGACCTCTGTTATTAATATATATATAATACATTTCTTCTGCAAATCAATAGCTTTAACAATTACTCAATCACCTTACAAAATTGCTTATTAGAACAACTATTAGTAGTATTATAATAATATAACTATACTATATATGTATATGCAGATTAAGTACTTTAATGAGGTACATTTAGAATGCAATAATTTAAAATTTCAGATTTCCAGCCCTTGCTTTGTTAGTTGGTGAAATATGTAATATTAAATGTGAAAGGACTGCCAAATTTTCCACCAGTAAACAAGCAAGGTAATTACAAGGATCCTCAAACAACTTGTATCATTTGTATATTTCATGCACTGACAGCTGGCAGTATGTACAAGGGCCGTTCAAAATAAATTGAACACTTGCATCTAGCTGCCATAACTTTATTTATTAAAACAGTGTTGGACCAACTTTTTCCTTTAACTCAACCTCGAGCAATCTTGTAATAATTTATAACGGAATTTTATATCATTCACCCAATTACCTCATTTCCTCATTTTGAAATTGTTTTAACTGACTTAATAAGAACAGCATAACTATGGGAAATTATTAGAACAATTTTCTGGATATCCAAAAATTACATTTACTTGAATTTCCAGCTGCAATTTTGTGTACCAATAGTACATTTCATTGAACAAGTTATAAATCAAATAGTTAAAACATTTTTTAACTTTATTTTTTTTTCCTTCAAGTTAAACGTGTTGAAAGGGAAACGAAAACAATTACAAATGCAATCCAGCTGGTGTCAAATTAAACATTCCACGTTTTGTCTTTCTGACTGATATATGATGCCAATGATGAGATGCAATATATAAGAACCATTAAAAACGTTGCACAATATGTATATATGTACAAGTTATGCAGCAACCTTAAATAGTGTTAAAAATGACAGGACAACAACAGCTTTTAAAATATGAATTAACGAAATTAAACCACTCCCATGCAGGATGAGACTAAAGCACCGCTAATCCGAACAGTCAGTTCCTCTACTCGTTATCTATGTCATTTTCAAAGTTATCATTAGTAGATGCTATTGGTCTATTGTTTAAGAACCCATGCTCATTAATTTGTTCGCTTATCAGTATTGTACTGGTCACATGGGCATCACTGATCAACAACTGAAGGCACAGTTCGACGATTAGGCTTAACATATAACAAAAATGGCGGTTACCGCCCCTCATTGAGGGCATCGAACGTAATGTGGGTGTTTGGCATATTTCTCACATTATTTTCACCTTAAAAAAGATTAAATTGCCACGTATGGCCACCAAATGTTTCAGGCTGGATAAACTTACCATTTCTACTGACATCCAACTCTACCAAGTTAATAAAATTGGCGATATCTCTGGGTATTCGTTGGATTTGATTATCACTAAGTCCAAGCTTCCGCAACTTCAATAATCGGAAAAAGCTCTGGAATAAAGGACGGGAAAAAAGGAGAAGCGTTTAGCGTGAGCCCTTTCTAACAAAGAATGCCACATTTGTGTGGGTAATGAGCGGTAGAATAGCCCTTACCCGAGGTAAATCCTGAATATGGTTTGCATCCAGCAGCAATTCTTCTAAACTTCGTGTATAACGTAACACTTCGTCAGGAACACACGGTAGGCTACAATGGCGTTTATCAATGTATTCAACCTGACGGTTACAGCCACGAAACAGAGGGATACACCGAAACATTATCACTTCACGAGGAAGAAAAAAAAATCATGATAAAATCCAAAATCCGTTGAACAGTATAAAATCCACCATGATGGGTGTTGTACTCTGCGAAAAACGCATTTATAATGGCATGGCTACCGCCCGCATTCCACCGACGTCACCTTCACTCCTCACCTCCTTAAAGAATGAGCAATGCTACCGGTTTTGAGAACTGCATTTTCCCTATGCTCCCTATGTACTTCCCCTCTCCATGGAAAACCATTGTTCGAATTGATCATGCGCAGTCTGGTGTTCTGGTCGCTTTAAAAGGCGGCAAATTTAAATAAAGGAATAATAGCCCCTTAAAATTAAGTGGATTTCGTATATTATATCCAGTAAACCGTAATTTTAAAGTCCATTTACACACTTTAAGATAACTAGCGCTATGACGGAAGTGTGTAATATGCGTCAACAAAACTTAATGCGAGCAAGAAAACGATATTTGCTGAAAAATCCCTGTAAGAAATTTCATTGAACGGATGAATCCGCAAATGAATCTTTATACAGCTTTTTTAAATAGTGTGTCATCGGATGTTAAAACAGTTTATAATTAAAACATATTTTCATGAAAAATATTCTCTTACCATTGATGACTTAATTAAAAAAAATTCTCCATAAATAAATAAAAGAAATTTTTTTAAAAAAACTAATGGTAAGCCTTGGAAATTTTAGTGTAGCCTACCTGACTTGAAAAAGTTTTACAAACACTGAGATAGTGGGTATTATTCGGTATTTGCCCATTTAGTCCTAATGAGCGCTTGGTCTTAATTTCCGATCGTCTCATTAACCAGTGCTAGAAAATGAGTGCATTCGTCACAGGCAAAAAAATAAAAATGGTGGTTGAGGATCTGCCATAACTATAGATAGATTCATTTAATTGTTGTGAACACAGAACACTGTATTCAGAGGTTAAAAAATTATGCGTGAATATCCAACGCTGTAAAAATTATTTTTGGATTAATCAAATTAACATGCAAATGTGAAATTAACGTCTTACCTGATTTTGGTTACGATCTCGAAAATTATGTTATTTCATACTATCCTTGCCTTGCTCTTCGATTTCGCCTCCTACATCCATGCTATTTGTGAACTAATGATTGAATAATAAGGCGCTTCAGCTAGCGCGGGGGGAATGGTCTACCATATATGCGATGCCCACCAAACTTGAATGAATGTTCAGGAAATGTGCACTTTTTGACAACGGCCTTGATAGGGGGTTGTGTTGTACTTGTTTTGAATAAACTACATCTTTTGTATATAAATTTTAAGATTATAAAGTTTTATATTCGTTTACCGAATTTGTATTGACCCTCCCCCCCCCCCCCTCCTCAAATTTTGATCACGCCAGTTGTGTCATGACTCCCTCCCCCTTGAAGTGCAAACTTATTAATTAAAAATCTGACTAACCAAGATAAGTCACACAAATTATATTTAATTCAGTAAATTAATATACAAGTCACAATTAAGCCACCATTTTAGATACAACTAGAAATTCTCATTTAACTTACTTAGTACGGAATTTTAGAGAGTGAGTGTATTTGGTTAATATTTAAATATAATGAACAATGTTAACAACCTGCATATTTATACAATGAAATAATCACTTCGTTACAAAGGTATATTCGTCATATCCAGCCTTGTGTCTTTAACGTATTCATGAATATTCTGAAGCAACAATAATATTATGTGTCTATTCACACATATAAACTTTAAAAATTCTCAGTTACAACTCAAATTCCTCGATAAATATATATTTTTGTATACATACAGCATATTTGTTTAGATAAAAATCACGAAAACAAATCCAATGTTTTATTTTAAACAACAGCGCATTAAAAATTTAGCCTTCTGTCATAATTGTCGAATTTGAGTATTCAACTTTTTGCCTCGATCTTAAAATGGAGTTTTTTTCGATGCTTCTGAAATGTCTAGATCTTGGTCGAAATTCTGTCCATTGATGTAAATGTTTGGGTCCAATAGCTATTGGAGGAGCACGGCGAAATTCATTGTTATAAGAGGATGGTCTATTTAAACATCTGTGGTGAAGTAGATAGATATTTGGAGATTTTCCTTTCGAATAATGTGAACATTTTCTAACAGACGGTCGGTTGAAGTTAGGATGACGAACATTGTCCTTATAATACGGTTTTCCAAAACGGTTCTTAGGTGGTGAGAACTGAGATTGCTGTGGTGTATATTTCCTTTGACTTGAGGAGTCCTTTGAATCACGAATCACACTTGGATTCGAAATTCGATTTTCATATTTAATTGCGTGACCAAATAATGCTTCGTAGAAAGAGCCAGGGATTTTCCGATGGTATTCTTCTTTTACATCTGACACAAGTTCATCAACCAGCGACAGGAAGTGGTTCATATTTGAAATTTCTTCTTTATGCCACCGTGGAATCCATGGATACGAGATATCGTCATTACCCTGGAAATATGTACCATTTGCCTTATGATTTATCTTTTTATTATCAGTATTGGGAATGGAGGGGTATTGACTATATCCCTGAACCCCTTGGACCTTTAAAACTAAACTCTGCGGGTTTAATTGAATTTTTTGAATACCCTCTGTTGGTCGTGTAATAGAGGCCTCAGTCTGAGCATATTTCTTAACTAAAAATTTATTCTTAACTAAGATCTCGTCATCACCTGTCTTCAATGGGTCGCTCCCCTTCCATAGCATATCATCTAATTTGATGGGTATCGAATATGCAATGCTCCTAGTTGAATACTTCGACATGCTGTCTGCTTCAACTATGGTCATCTCTGAACTGTCATTTTCATGATGAGATAAAACTTCCAGCTCCGCAGAAAAGTGCTCTGGCTCCGGGGATAACGGTGGTCCTGAGGACCCCTCTGATTCCACGGTTGATGATTGCACTGTGGTCTCCTCTGATGCAATATTTGAGGATGGCACAGCAAGTGTCTCCGACACCACGGTTGTGGATTGCATTAGAGCCACCTCTAACCCCACGGTTAAGAATGCCACTGGGATCGGTGCTGTCCCCACAGTTGATGATGACACTGGGGTCGACTCTGATTCCATTCTTGAGAATGTCACAGCAGTTACCTCAGGTTCCACGGTTGATGATGGCATGGGGGTCTCCTTTGACTGCACAGGAGAGGATGGAAATGAGGTTGCTTCCGATTTAATGATTGAAGATAACACTGAGGTCACTTCTGACTCCATGGTTGAAGATTGCACTGAGGTCGTCTCTGACGCAATGGTTGAGGATGGTACTGCGGTAGCCTTTGATCCCACGATTGAGGATGTTACTATGGTTGCCTCTGGCTCCACAGCTGATGGTGGCATTTGGGTTGCCTCCGACTCCACAATTAAGGATGGCACTGGAGATGCTTCTGATCTCGGGTTTAAGGGTGGCAAAGAGGTAACCTCCGATTCAATGGTTAAGGATGGCAAGGAAGTTGCTTCCGACCCTACAGTTGAGGATGGCACAAGGTTCGCTTGCAACTCTACGGTTATGGATGGAACTAGAGTCGCCTCCGACTGTACGGTTAATGATGAGACTGACTCCATGGTTGAAAATTGCACTGAGGTCGTCTCTGACCCCACGGTTGAGGATGGCACCGCGGTTAACTCTATTTCCACGATCAAGGATGGTACTATGGTAGTCTCTGACTCCACAGCTGATGGTGGAATCAGTGTTCCCTCCGACTTCACAGTTGAGGATGGTACTAGGGATGCATCTGATCCCAGGTTTGAGGACGGCGCAGAGGTAACCTCCGATTCAATGGTTGAGGATGGCAATGAATATGCTTCCGTTGCTGAAGTTGAGGATGGCACAGGTGTCGCTTGCAACCCTATGGTTAAGGATGGCACTAGAGTCCCCTCCGACCGTACTTTTAATGATGTGGTAGCGCTGTCTTCTGACCCCGTCGTTGAAGATGTCGCAGCGCTCGACTCTGATCCCATTGTTGGTGATGTCACTGGTTTTGGAGCAGTCTCTGACTCCACGGTCGAGGAAGGTATTTGGGTTGCTTCTGACCCAACTTTTGAGAAAGTCACCGTGAGCGCTTCTAATTTCATGGTTGAGGATATTACTGCGGTTGCCTCTGGTCCCATGGTTGGAGATTGTACTGTGGCCGACTCTGATCCCTTACTTGAGGAGGAAACAAGGGATCTCAGGGATACCACAGATGGGGACGGCACTGTGGTAGCATCATATCCATTGGTTGAGAATTGCACAAGGGTTTTGCCTGAATCCACGGTTGATAATAAAACAGGAGTCGTTGCAGATTCCAAGGTAGATAATGTCTCTGGGATCGCCTCTGATCGAGATCCAGCCTTTAAGGATGGCACAGCGGTTGCGTCTGCCCCCAAGGTTGAGAATGGCAATTGGGTCGCCTCTGACACCACATTTGGCGATTGCACCGTGGTCTCCTCTGACCTCTCGGTTGGTGATGTTTCAGGGGTCGCTTCCGATCTCTCCGGAAGCAACGCTATTGCACGAGTGACCTCGGACTCGACTGTTAAGGCTTGGGTGATCACGGGCGCCACAGTCGTGGCATGGGTGACTACAGGCGCAATTATTGGAGCTTGGACGAACCCGCGCGCCACTTTGGACTCCAGTGATGGTGCATGCAAGGTTACACCTTGTATGCATAAAAATCTTACTGCATAATCTTCACATATGCAATGTTGATTTTGTAGATTATTACTGCATTTAAATCCATCTAAATCGCAATGCAACAACCGATTCTTTCCTTCAGAAAGACTTCTACCATCTACTGTTCTGCATTCCACATCCAATGGTCTTAAGCCATAAGGACAAGGCCACTAAATTATATTAAAACAAGGTTTAATTAATATGCGATGTAATCATAGTGGATTATTTCTTCATCTTAGAAATGTGTACAAAATAAATACTGTTACGATTAACATATTTTTAAATTAGTCGGAATCCATTGTGTAAAATCCACTCACATGTTGACGAGTAATTGTCTTTCCAATGATTTCCACATCTCCGTCATCGTATGGTCCGTCCTTATTTAGCCATGTGGACCATTTAAGATTTATACATTCATAGTCTGTTATAATACAAATTTTTATTTGAAATAAGTGCATAATGGATGTATTTGCATACATTCTGTAGCAAAAACTACTTACCCCAACATAAAAATCTCATTTGTACTGCTCCTTCAAAAGGTGCAGAATTGCTCTTAACAAACGGACATGCTACGTAATTCTTATTTAAATCAGTTTCCTCTGGAAATAGTGCTTGGCATTCGTTACTTACAGGTACTGTGCATGTTTCCTACAATATAAATGAAAATCATTTCTAGATGCTATTGAAGCAACCAATAAACTCCATGTGCTCACTATTTTTTGGTAATTTGCAGCTGCTTTAGCATATCGTATGAGGCCGGCGTACGAATGAGACATGCTATTTATGACATTGAATGGTCCTATTGGTATCCATTTGGTCCATTTTAAACATACACGCTCTGTTAAGAAAAATGATAATTATATTTTTTAATTGCCACACCAAAGAACATACAACAATTACGTTATTTTGTGCATTCGTTCTTTTTATTACAAATATCATTCAAATTTACCAGTTTGCGAACATTCTTTACGTGATTTAGTTTGAGGTTGAATTACCTTTTAAAATAAAATGGTAATCTATTTTAAATGAGATTGCTTTATTAATAGTGCTATACTAGAAAAATGAAATGTATAGTAAATACCTTAAACCGACCATGACGCGGATAACCAGTCTTGCCTTCTATTTGAAGAAGGCAAATTATCAAAATAATTGCACAATGAATCCAAATATTCATTATCAGCAATAAAATGTTAGTTGAAATTAAAAGAGGAAAGTGAAGACGAACTTCACATGAAGGAAGACAATAACCTAATGCTTGTAACTACAAAGTGTTAACACCGAGGAAACTTACGGGCTTCTGTGTAATTTTTTCCATATCGATATTATCTTTTAACCAATAACAATGTAAATAAATACTATTATTATGCAAATTTCACAACAGGTAACCGGTAATTAAATTTCCATATGCAATTTTAGCCTGTGACAATTTATTTCAACAGATGCCAATGACACAAGAGATGAATTTGGAATGTATTGGCATAATTGTATGCAAATTATGTCTGATTTCACAAACTGTAGTTTTTAAGTTTTCTTTAGTGTTCTGAATTCACAATATTTTTCAGTTTACTATGATTGTATTCGAATAAAGCAATTATCACATACAAAACCTTTTATTATGCCAATTTTATTAAATTTGGCAATGATGTACAATATCTAAATTGAATGGCCCATTTATGTTTATAATTACTAACAAATAAGTAAAATCATCACGGAAGTGCATCGGGAAACATGAACAAGTGGTTATTTGCTAGATGTTAATACGTATTATAAAGTTTCTGTTTATTTGTTCGGTGTTATCCAATAGATCCATTATGGTTTTCCAGAATGCACAATTATATTGGTTGCTAGAATACTGTTAAAGTCAACATCCCTACGAATATTACATTCTAGAGATGCACACTATACTATATGTAGCAGAACGGGCTTTCAATAGCTTCTCTTATAATTAAGAACAATAAATTTCATCACTTCAACTTTAATAAATATTTTACTTTTCTCGATACACTGAAAACAACATTAGCATGGAATATCAACTTTTGTTGGAAGAAAATTTACAACAAATTAGCACAAGGAGTTAAACTGATTAGTATTTAATAATTTTAACTAATTAGTGAATTAATAAGACTGTTACAATAGGTTTTAGATTTGTTATGTAGTAACTCAGCATTGTAATGTTAAATAAATTACATTTTGTTAGGCATGGGTTGTGTACAGCTATTTTACATTTTCTGTAAATTAGTAATGACCAACTTTCTTCTTAAATATACATGTATATTAACATTCAACTTGCTTAAACAACCATGAACTCATTAACAAAAACGAGCAATTCTACGTTGAATATATACAGTACATGTATACTAATTTAAAAAATGTACCACTAAGATGATATGCCTTCTGCATTAGTTTGATTTTCAGGGTTTAATTGTTCGTTAGTTATGGAAGCAACTGGGTCTTTTGGTTCTCTAGAATCCCTGTAAATAGGCGAAAGATGCATCGGATGGTGGCGATTGGCTAAAGGTACAACAGGAGAATACTGTGGAAGATAGTTTTGGTTGTTACGTGGCTTACTCATATGCTGGTTGTACCGATGGTTATACCACTGGTTATAACGTCGTGAGGAATCTGAATAATGCGAGGATTCCTTATTGGAATAATGAGGATAAGAGGGATTTCGTTGATTATAAGCAATGTTATAACTTCTATCACGTTGACTTTGTGGTGACAACCAACTTAATTTATTAAAGTTATTTTGTGGACGGCGTATTGGCGTACGATGACGAACTGGTCCGCGGCTCGGATAACCAAACTGTGTGCCTTCAGGATCTCGATGATATTGGCCATTATTCTGTGGATGACCATCCCTGAACCTGTTTCTATAATGCTGAATCGGCTGACGTGGTGGTCCATGAGGGCGGACAAAGTTTCTTTGATGACTATACTCTTTCTTCTGGTCCACGGTTAAGCTGCTATCATTGGCATAATCAGTTTGAAATGTTGGCATTCTGGGACCTTGAGGTCTTGGGTCATTTCTCTGAATCCAATACCTATCAGGACGAAATTCAATCAAATTTGGGTCAATGGGGATTCCGTCATTTGACAACTCTGGAGCATCTCGCACAAGAGCCACGTAGGCTACTGCTCCATCTGCAGAAGAAACGTAGGGAACATAAATTGTGTTTCCGTCTGGGCTGGAGATGGGAGATATGTAGGATAAACTCCCATCCTCCAAAGGAACGTAGGGCACGTATGATTGGTCAACAACTACAGGAGGAACATAGGATGTGGGCCCATCCGGCAAAGGAATATAAGGAACGTAGGGTGGAGCACCATCCGAAGAGGGAAAATTTGCTGGTACGTGAGATACTTCAGGATAAGGGAGAGGAGCGCCAGGAATAAAAGGTACGGATGCTGTGTCAGCAGGAAAGTTGTACCTGTAGTCAGCAATTTCCTCTGCAGGTACCATAATGTAGTCATAACTGGTACCTCCGTCGATAGGAATAAAAGGGATGTATGGGTTAGTTTCTTCAGCAGGAACATGTGTGCCATAAGGATATGTTCGCCATTGAGGAATTGTTTTATAGGGTGAAGGATCTTTCGCAAACATAAATGGGCCATATGAAACAATCCCCTCTGCAGGGATGAAAGGCCCAAGGACTTCAAGCCCTTCAGCTGGGACAAAAGGGCCATATGGTAGATGCGAAATGTGCTTGGCAACGTTGTCTTCTTTCGTATGCAATGTGGAACCTGGAACTCTAGGTTCGGGAACGATAATGTTTATATTTAAGTTGGGCTGAGACTTCACAGATTCCTCCACTATGGCGGTTTCCGATACAATGGCTCTCGTGTCATTCTCGGGGTGGTTGAGAATGGAAGGATGAGATTCCACGGCTTCCAACTCAACGGAGGGATGAGATTCCACGGCTTCCAACTCAACGGAGGGATGAGATTCCACGGCTTCCAACTCAACGGATGGATGAGATTCAACGGCTTCCAACTCAACGGAGGGACGAGATTCAACGGCTTCCAACTCAACGGAGGGACGAGATTCCACGGCTTCCAACTCAACGGTGGGATGAGATTCAACGGCTTCCAACTCAACGGAGGGATGAGATTCAACGGCTTCCAACTCAACGGAGGGATGAGATTCAACGGCTTCCAACTCAACGGAGGGATGAGATT